>CM064528.1:3431546-3493879 GCA_032716605.1 Paralithodes platypus
AATGACTGGTAGGTTCTGACGAATCTGGCTAACAGTGACCATAGTGGCTCAATTAAGGGGTGGTATAGGGATTTTCTGGACCACCTTCTCCCTCATGTTTGTCCCCACTAGTCTTGAGGTTTTAAGACGTTCAGCCATTTGTTTTGCGATTTTACCATCTTTCATCCAATTTCCTTGACAATATTAAGACCTTTCGTGCCATTAAGGTGTCGACTTTGTTTCCCGGCGAGCGATAGCAAGCCTGTATTTTTTTTCTACCGAAAAAATGTACAAATATATCTTGAAGGGGAGTGTTTTTTTTTAAGTTTGATGGAGGTCTAGCCAGGAAACTAAAAAAATATATGAATGCATAAATAAATAGACCAATAACTAACTACTAACCCCCCCCCCCCCCCTCCCTCCATTAACTATAAAAAGTATTGATAGGCTTTAACCCCTTCTGTACCGGCGACAGCTTTTGAACTTTATTCTGGCTACTATTAGACGATTTATTCAGTTTTAAGAGGGTCTCTAACAATAACAGTCTTCGAAATATCTCACTTAACCCTTTTTTACTACCACAGATCCTTCTTAAGCTGCACAAAATCGTCTAAATATAAAATGAAAAAAGATGTCGCCGGTATAGAAAGGGTTAAAGAATAGTCCTTAAGGGGAGGGTTTTAGTTGATTCCCTAGACTTCCATCAAGCTTAAAATTACTCCCCCTAGACCACCTTTCAAGATAAATTTATAAATTTTTCGGTAGAAAAATATCCCGGCTGAAGGCCGATTCCCCTTAAATTACAGGCTCGCTATCGCTCGCCAGGAAAAAAAATCGACACCAAAATGGCACGAAAGGTCTTAAAATTGACAGAAATGGGGCGAGGGTTCTTAAAATCGCCAAACGAATGGGGCGAACGTCTTAGAATCTCAAAAGCAATGGGGCTAAACATGAGAGAGAAAGTGGTCCAGAAAAAAATCCTCCAGGTGGAAATCTCCCCTTAACCCTTTCACTATTGGGGATTCCTGTTGTGGTATTGCAGCTACATTTAGACGATTCCTGTTGTGGTATTGCAGCTACATTTAGACGATTCCTGTTGTGGTATTGCAGCTACATTTAGACGATTCCTGTTGTGGTATTGCAGCTACATTTAGACGATTCCTGTTGTGGTATTGCAGCTACATTTAGACGATTCCTGTTGTGGTATTGCAGCTACATTTAGACGATTCCTGTTGTGGTATTGCAGCTACATTTAGACGATTCCTGTTGTGGTATTGCAGCTACATTTAGACGATCCCTGTTGTGGTATTGCAGCTACATTTAGACGATTTTGGGCAGTTTAGGAAAGATCTGTGGTAGCGAAAAGGGTTAGATGTGATAGTCTGTAGCCTCTTCATGTATACACGTCCGTTCTAAGCTGGATAAAATCGTCTAATAATTGCCGGAGTATAATGAATTGGACATCACCGGTACTGAATGGGTTAAGGGGAGATTTCCATTTGAAGGATTATTTTCTGGACTCCTTTCTCCCTCATGTTTAGCCCCAATGCTTTAGAGATTGTAAGACGTTGCCCCATTAGTTTGGCGATTTTAATATCTTTCGCCCCATTCCTGTCAATTGTAAGACCTTTCGTGCCAATTATGTGTCGATTTCTTTCCTGGCGAGCGAGAGCGAGCCTGTAATTTAAGAGGAATGTACAAATTTATCTTGAAAGGGGATCTAGGGGGTGCAATTTTAAGCGTGATGGAGGTCTAGGGAACAAACTAAAAAACCTCCCCTTATGGCCATATTGGAAGGTCGAAATGAGGGAGATTGGCTTCACTGTTTCGCCCTAACACTCCCTCCTATAGTATCTATCCTCCAAGTCCGATCCCCATATATATTTTTGGCAGCATTTATCGGCAATGTATTATTGATTGTATTATCATTAATTTTTCTATATATCTTTTTTTAATTATTATCGCCAGCGTTTACATTACTGGCGTTAGATTATGATAATTGAATCGAATTGTATAAAACTTTAATTCAGGAGCGTAGAGTTGTGGATAGGAGTTAATAATCAATATTTAGAGAGGAATTTCTGAGAGAGAGAGAGAGAGAGAGAGAGAGAGAGAGAGAGAGAGACTTATCTTTTAACTTTGCTTGCGTAGTTATAATATTTAGGAATCTTTAGACACCTGAGAATCCAGGTGTAGGTATGAAGGGGGTGTAATTAATCGGAAAGGTGAGGTGGAAATGGGATGGGTGGGGGGAGAGAGGGGGAAATTCAGGTGTAGTGGTGGAGGGGGTATAATTGTTCGGAAAAGGTGGGAGGAAGGGGGGAGGGGGAAGGATCCAGGTGTATGGGGATGGGAGTGTTGGGGGTATAATTGTTCGGAAAGGGGGAGGGAAGGGGGAAGGGGGAAATCCAGGTGTATTGGGGGTGGGGGGGGGGGGGGTATAATTGTTTCGGAAAGGGGGGAGGGGGAAATCTGTGTGGGGGTGGAGGTTGGAGGGTGGCAGGGGGGATCCTGGTGTTTGGGGGTGGGGGTAGAGGGGGTGCAATTATTTGGAAAGGGGGAAGGGAAGGGAAGGGGCAAATCTGTGTGGGGGTGGAGGTGGACGGGGTTTAATTTTGTACATCAATTATACAAACACATATTTCCACTCACAAACGTACAGGCTTTATGCTCGTACATGCACATTCCTACTCGTCCATGCAAGCTTGCACTGCGCCCCCCCCAAGTGGCCTACGCAAGGCAGATCCAGCTCACACCCAATTAATTCATTAAGCTATTCAGTTTATTCTTGAAAGCCTACTGCTACTGAGCTGATCACTTTACATTGTACTTTGCAATTTCTTTCACAAATATATAATTTTGTTCCTTCCAAATTATGACCCAAACGTACATGCCATTACACACGCACATACATACTCATGTAGACATGCATTTGAACATCCATATAACATTCGTAAACAAATATTTATTTACGCACATATATATACTGTATTTGCATTACTTTATATTACACTCACAAACATATTCATTTACACAAACACATGTAACACATTGACGCACTTGTGCTTGTGAACGTCGTCAAGCTGTCTTATAGCACGTTATGCAAGTATGAATGACTTTAATTCTGTTTGATCATTATACCATAATGGTAACAGATATGTAGACAATAGACATGTGGAATAGGATACCTAGCGCCATTGTGGGATCAAGAACGACAGAGAGTTTCAAAATAAAATTAGATAGGCTAAACGTATAAACGAGATGGGTTGGGTGTGAGAGGGATCTGCCTTGTTTTGGCCAATCGACTGTTTGCAGACTCCCATATGTTCTTATAAAATGGATATGAAAGACGAAGAATATACACACATATATAACGGCTATATATAAGCCTAGTTAGATGTATAAATAGGTATGTGTGAGTGTGTGTGGCGTAGGGAGTTGAGTGTGGAATAGGTCTGTATATACAACATGTAGGATTATAATTTAATAAAGTCCAACGTTTTTAATGATAATATAAATAATAATCCAAAGAATTTCGATTCAACAGTCTAATTGGCTGAATTATATGGCGATAAATACGAAAACACTTGTGGTGGTGTCCCGTAGCCTACCCCGTGTGGCTGGGCTGCGAGACACCACTGGTATATAGTGTCACGCAGCCCAGCCAGTGAGGCTGGGCTGCGGGACACCACTGGTGGTGTCCCGTAGCCACTTCGTTAATCGTTTGGAAAGGTGGGAGGGAAGGGGGGAGGGAAATGGAAGGGTTGTTATTGTTCGGATGGAAAGGGGCGGAGGTAGTGTGTGTGTTATGGGGGGGTGGGGGGGTCGGGGGGGACACTATCCCTCTGGACTGGGCCTCGTCGAAGGGATCACTGTACAGCTACTGATAAATGTTCGTGAGCTCTAGCGATTTTTCTTATACATAATAACATAAGAAAATGGGAGTCTGCAGAAAGCCGATTGGCCTACACAAGGCAGATCCCTGTCACACCCAACCCTAATTATAAGCCCAGCTTAAAACATCATTAGGACTTACCTCACCATATATACAAATATATATATATATATATTTTGATTATGTTTAGATCATATAAGCTATATATAAATAACTACATATTATTTATTTATTAATATATATATATAATGTATAATGGTCAAACTTTAAATCAGAAGTATCCAGACCAAAGTATTTGCCAAGAAAACACCGGAAATAGATTGTCGTCTGAGCCGGACTTAAGGCGGAGCACCCAGACCCTCTGTACCGGAGGGTATAAAGGCAGGAGAAAGAAACTGTTCGGCTTAACTCAGCTCAGTTTCTCCTCTATCACCAAGTCATCAGGTCAACTACACAGGCTCTCCCAATACACCTTCAGGAAATGGCAGATTCAAGTCTCCTTCTGCTGGTGTTGGCCGCACTGATAGGCTCTTGCTGCCCCTCCAGCATCACCACCACTGTCTCTTCTCCTAAAACCGCAGAAGTTCATCATGTCGAGTTTATCCACGACCCTTCAGTAGCTGATTCCTTGTCACCCCCTCCTATAGTCACCGTGTTTCCCCCAGACGCGCCTGCCAGTGGGGCCAACTCTCTTCCCGATCCTGTGCTTTTAATAGAGGAACCGGTGAGTGTGGCAGAAAATCGTAACACGGAGGTAAACAAGACGGTAGAACCCGAATCCGATGATGTAGAACAAAGCGAGAGCAAAAGGCCTTCACTGAACAATGATAAAACCGAGCAAGATGTGATATATACCGACGTAGCGGGAGAATCAGGTATCGCAGAACAAATCGAGAGCAAAAGGCCTTCCCTGGACATTGATAACACCGAGCAAAGTGTGATAAATACCGACGTAGCAGGGGAATCAGGTATCGTAGAACAAGGCATAAATAGACGGGTTCCCCTGGAGAATGCTACCGCCGAGCAAAGTGTACTAAATACCGACGAAGGAGGCCCTCTCCGACCCAAGCGCTCCCCTCTCGATCCCGAAGCCCAGGACCAGACGGAGATAATGCAGAACGCGATCGAGGAGCTATCCCCCATTATCCTGCCGCTGATCTGCTACTACCTGCCGGGGAGGGCGTTCACCTGGCCGCCCTCCGACCAGCTCCTCCAGGAAGTCACCGACGCGATCAGGACGAAGAGCAAGGAGGAAGATCAGCGACCTATTATCATTAAGTTAATGGAGACGGGACAACAGTATGCGGCGATTTTTTAGTTCTTTCAGTATACCATGCCTCCTTTCTTAATTTTATTCCGGCTATTATTGGACGATTTTATATGACTTAAGAGTTTGCTTGTGGTAACCCAAAGATTAATTGGCATAGGTCGTGCTACTTTGATTACCAGTGGTCCGTTAATTCTGTATAAAATCGTTTAATGTTAGCTAGGGTAAAATATAACACAACACCATTTTAGAAGTGGTTAACAGGGCTTAAGTTGGGATGGGCCGGTTTTCTGGACCACTTTTTCCCTCATGTTTAGCCCCATTAGTTTTCAGATGTTAAGATGTTTGCCCCATTAGTTTGTCGATTTTAAGACCTTTCGCCCCATTTGTTCGTCAATATTTAGGCCTTTCGTACTATTTAGGTGTCGATTTTGTCCCTGGCGAACGATAGTGAGCCTGTAATGTTGGAAGAACCGGCCTTCGGTCGGGACATTTTTCTACCGAAAAATGTACAAATGAATCTAGAAGGGGGATCCAATGGATGTTTTTTTTGTTTTTAATTTGGTGGAGGTATAGCGAGGAAACTAAAAATAATATGAATAACTGAATATATAGCCTAGACCCAAAAAAACGGCCCATCTCCCCTTAATGGTGTGCAATTCATATAATATAACCTGGCTATTGGCGCAGTGTACAGACTATTATTATTTATTATTATTATTATCCTTCTTAACCCCTTGAGGATTATAACGCACTTTGACAGTTTATTCTTGCTATCAGTAGGTGATTTTATGCAGAGTAGGAAGGGTATATAGATGTCAGAGGGTTGAGCTGGCAGTCTTTACTCTTTTAACTCCCACAGATCCTTCCCAAGCTGTATAAGATCGTCTAATGATAGCCAGAATAAACTGTGAACCCCTTTTGTACCAGTGACGTTATTTTAACTTTATTCTGGTTACTATTAGACCATTTTATTCAGCATACTCGAAACCTCCAGCAATGAACAGGCTTCGAACTATCCCAATTAACCCTTCTTAGTACCACAGAGCCTTCTTAAGCTGCACAAAATTGTCTAAATATAGCTCGAGTTAGATAAAAAAAAAAAAAAAAAACGTCCCTGGTACAGAAGGGGTTAAGGTGCGCCATAATCTTCCAGGGATTAAATTGGTATATGATAAAAGGTAGAAGGGCTTCGCTGTACTGAAGGGGTTAAGGGGAGATGGGTCGTTTTTCTGGTCCCCCTTCTTCCTCATGCTTAGCCCCATTAGTTCTATGTTTTTTGGATGTTCGGCCCATTAGTTTGGCGATTTTAAGACCTTTCGCCCCATTTCTTTGTCAATCCTGGTAAGGATACCTCTCTCCCACTCTGACATATTTTGTCTAAGTTGAATGAAATAGAAGATAGCTATAGTTTAATTTAAATTGAAGTAATCTGCTTGAAAAGGTTGAGATAGTTTGTTTATGATTGTTTTGTATTTATGTGTGTATATTGCACTGTAACGTATTCATTATGTACACTGTCAAATTTGAAAGGTATGATGAAGGTACTGTATATACGATAATTGGGTATATTGATAGTGATATATATTTTTATCCTTTTTTCAAACGGGTATATCATTACTAATAAGCCTATTTGATAAGGGTATATGTTTATATATATATATATATATATATATATATATATATATATATCCACTTATCTATGTTAATCTTTCGAACTAGGCTATTTATCTATTAAATATGTTTTAAAGTATATTTGTTGTGTACTGCAACTTCGTGTATATTGTATTCTGCAACTTCGTGTATATTGTATTCTGCAACTTCGTGTATATTGTATTCTGCAACTTCGTGTATATTGTATTCTGCAACTTCGTGTATATTGTATTCTGCACAATACCTCATTGGCATTACTTGTTAAGAAAATGTATTGTCTTTCCCTCTGATTATTAGCATATCTCTCCGTGTTTTATTTATCATTCAAGCAAGATATTTATTAATGGACTAACTTTCGTTATTTCTACTTACATATACATTGGTTTAAAAGATCCAAATTATATTTATGAATCCAATAATACATCTACCTGTATAATAGTTTGACGCATAATGTCTTAAGTGATCAAATATGTATTGTATTTATTAATATCATGTTAACAATGTTTACCTCTTTACCAATCATTAAATGTATTTGCGTAGATCTATTTAAATTGATGTGTAAAATATCTTAATATAGCCTAGTATGCATTCTTAGTCAAATAAATAGTCTAAAAAGGTATACAAATACGAAGCGTGAATTATGAGTTTAGTTTTTTTTTTCTGTTCATAAGTGTTTTATGTACAGTGAAGCATATTAAGGAAAAACTGACATAAATTAATTGCACTGACTCAAAAAAAGGAAGGATATTAATTTGTGTGTGCAACTAACAAAATAAATAAACATAACTTATGCATGAATATCTTTAATATACACTAATGAATACTTTGTATTAACATATACATTAAGTTATAATACGCTAGCTGTTCATATAATTTTTTTATAAACTAGACCCTCTTTTTAAGATGTCTACCGGTACTATAATGGTAGAATATTATATGCATAAATCTATTTATATTTGGATGTTTTTAATTAAATAAAAAATATAGAATTCTACGAGCTGTAATTAGTATACAATATACATGCCAACCAAATTTCTGATGTTAGTACAAATATATTGTATCAGTATATTGTCTCATTACTAAATTATAAACATGCAACGAAAACAACATTTAAATATTTACCTGTGGATTGATTAAATTGGTTGCTATAAATCTATTTCGAACTAACAAAAGTCACAATAAGATTTATGTAATGCAAGTAGGATGTGAGGTGGAAGGACAGAGAGAGAGATGTAGACCGAGTGAGAGGTGGAAGGATGGAGTTGAGAAGTATATGAGTGAAGGAGGTGCTGGAACGAAAACAACATTTAAATATTTACCTGTGGATTGATTAAATTGGTTGCTATAAATCTATTTCGAACTAACAAAAGTCACAATAAGATTTATGTAATGCAAGTAGGATGTGAGGTGGAAGGACAGAGAGAGAGATGTAGACCGAGTGAGAGGTGGAAGGATGGAGTTGAGAAGTATATGAGTGAAGGAGGTGCTGGATGGGAGGAGGGGTGTCGACTGGGTGGGGACAGAGGTGTATGGGGCCTTTTCGTTTGTGTCCACCCCTTCGGGGACCACAGCGTCCAGCAATATATAGATAGATAGATAGAAGCAGGATGGACTGTTGTTCGACTAATCATAAGTGAAGCAAATCGAATTAATTGAAACGCTTTGGAATTATGCGTATTTGTTTCATTATATTAATTCAAGAAATGCACACTTTAGTTTTGTGTGCATTTAATTGATTAATTCTGCATTATATAATGATATTCTTGAAATCAAATATATTTGCTTATTCAAATTCAAACTCTTCAAAAGTCATTAATTAGGTTTGCAAGCATCTAGGGGAATAAACCCTAAATAAACTACCGATGGGCGACACGCTACTCGGTGCCACTTACAGGTGGCGATCTCTATAACAGAGTAACCATAGAGTAAAGAAGGATAGAGGAGAAAGAGGGTTATTTCGCCGCGTGAACTAGGAGTGTCAGCACTATCGTGGGGCATAATATTATGAGCAAAAGGCCACAGTGGATATTCCTTATTAAATACTCCTTGATATCTGCGTGTCTGGCTTGTCTGCAGTGTTACCATAGTTAGGGAAAGTCTGCATAATGAGGAGGCGTTAGCTTAAAGATGGAACGTCTTAAAGAGTGATTTAATGTTGGTAAAAACACTTAAATTATTTAAGATAAAATAGATATATAAAAGCAAGAGGAATATATTAGGAATACATATACAATATAAAACATACTTATATAATTATGATGCAAGCTGTATAACTCCAAGCAACACAACAAGAATTAAAATGTAATTTTGAATATATATTATTAGTTACATGTTATGTAGATGTTAATTTATAGAGTTGCACTAAAACAGCACATTTCACGAAATACGTTCTTAGGTTATACATACCGGTATGACATCTAGGGGTATTTTGTCCCAGCATGTTTGACGTTGGAAGCTCCCCACTCTCACAACAACAATGGTGGGGGTAGAAGAGACGTGGCTGTGAACCTCCTCATAATGACGAAAATGTCACGATGATCTGACCTTTACAGTAGCCTCTACTTATGTCTATTTAACTCTAGCTTAAAATTGATTATTAGTAGCGTTATTAGTACAAGGAAGGGATTATTACGAATTAATGGGGCCCCTCCCATTTTCCTTTGCGATCGTGCTGCCATCTCTCGAACGCGCTTACCAGGTTTACTTACCAGGTAGGGCCACGCACTGTCCACGGAGCAGCTGTGTTCAGTGGGGGACCAAGACATGAATACGGGCACTCTGACTAGATGCACGATTAGTAGCAGTTACTGGGAGTCCGGCAGAGATAGTTAGTTTCAAATTAGATAAATTTCGTTTCAATAAAGATATAGGCAAATATTGGTTTGGTAACAGAGTTGTAGATAGCTGGAATAGGCTACCAAGTGCTATAGTGGGATCAAGTACGATAGGGAGCTTTAAGATACAATTAGATAGGCATATGGACGAGATGGGTTGGGTGTGAGGGTGATCTGTCAGGTGTGGGGATCTGCAGATCCCCGTTTTTCTGACCTCTGACCGTTTCGGTGAGGGAAGTCCTAATGGTGTTTTTAAGCTGGGCTTATAATTAGGGTTGGGTGTGACAGGGATCTGCCTTGTGTAGGCCAATCGGCTTTCTGTAGACTCCCATTTTCTTATGTTCTTATGTTCTTATATTTTGCCCTCGTTGGAGACTAGCTTTTTAGTTGTGTTAGTTTGTTTGAGATGTATGTTTAGGTGTTTTAGATGTGTGTTTTGAGTGTTTTAGTGAAATTCGTGGAGGGAGTCGTGTATTTCTGCTTGGAGGCGTTGCTTGAAGAGTCTGAGATTGGTGCAGTAACGGTGTCCTCTGAAAGTGAGTTCCACGGATCGCTATTTTCAGATTAGTGGCGTCTCTCTTTCCTCTCTATCCTTCTGTACTCTATGAGAGTAACAGATCCATACACTATCTCTACTTGGTTAAAAAAAAATCTGAACCTCGAAGCAGGCAACAACACTGAATGAACCCCATTTGCTTCACATAAAACAAAGTCTGTTGAAGGGAGCGGCAGTGTGAGGTGTGTGTGTGGTAATCGCGCGTGTGGTGGATATTTATGCAGTTTATACTTTTATCTGAACGACCTTAACCTTGGAAAGCAGAAAGATGTTCGATACCGGTAAGTAGCATCCAGTAGACATAGAAGTTCAATACTATAAAACACTAAATATATACTAGAAGGATAACTTGGTGCCATAAGTTCTCCCATTGGTGTCATGATGTGTGGCTAGATGACCTGAAGGCCGCCCTACACCATTAGTTCAATATGCCAAACCCAACATTGTACTGTTCAGTTTGAAGCTTATTTGAGCGAGTGTGAGTTGGCTGCCTTGAAAGTTTGTGCAAGCCTGTAAGACCGGCACTAAACGTTAAATCACCCCCACAAACGATCAAACTGGCCTGTTGGGCACTGAGACTTGCCAGGCCGAACTGAGCATGTATGTTCGCCATAATAGTAATGATGTAATACTAAAAATACAGTGGAAAACTGTATCCATTTGTAGCTGCATCTGCATCCTGTATCCCAAAGCAGAAAACAAAATATATATATATTTGTTTTTCTTTTTACTCTGGAAAATAAAGTAGTCCTACATCCAATTAAGTGTTTTAAGATTTTTGGATAATGGGAAAAACGTATTTTCCGAGGATTCTAAGTAATTATAACCATTGTATGTTGATGAAAACGGTACCTGAAACTACCTTAAACCGAAAAAAATACTCTATGAAAAAAATCGTGATAAATATGTTTCGGTCTTCTTGTCTCATGCACTATACACAATATTGGGGCGGTTGGAATAGCGACCCTCCCTCGACAAAAGAACGAATCGCCTGGAAATATGGATGCGATTCATTCGTGTGGCACCCCCTTTGACCTTGAGGATCAAAGCGTCTAGCACTAGATGCTTAGGAGTTACCCGGACATTTATGAATAACATATTAGTTACCCCTAAAGTACTTTTGATTTGTAAATTTTCTTCAACAATTATATTTAAAGAAAACGAAATTGTAGGGGTAAATAAATTAATGCCATGATGAAACGATTGTCGTGTTCACTATAGTTTTGACAATATAGCTTCTGTATTCGATGTCCTTAATAAACACCATGGCTATCAACTTCAATGATTATGTCATATCTTCTTTACATCTGCATGGCCTTCAGCCGCAACATTTCCCTTAGTGTTGGAGCTTGTGCTGAATGGTTAATACAAATGTTACAATTACAGGAGTATGTATGCACAATTCTCACTGGCTCGTTATACGGGTACACATATTTACTTTAACAGATTCACCCCACCGCCTCATCAACAACCTTCTATTACAGTGCTTGGGCTTGTACTTCCGGGTGAATAGAAGGTCGATGGTGGGATAGAAATCACACACACACACACACACACACACACACACACACACACACACACACACACACACATACACACACACTGTAATGATAAGAACAATTGAACTGGATATATAAATCACACCGTTCGTTTTCTACCGAGTGGGGGACCTAGCTATCTTGATAACCTACAGTGAGGAACATTGGGAACGAATTCTGGAGGTCCATGTCCCTATCCCTCGCTCCTGCATGGGAATACTTTATAGAAATGATCAGGATGGCAAACTGGGGTGCAATTTTGTCTAGACGGAGTTATATGTGAGAAGGAATGCAGGAAAGTTTGCGTTGTATTGATCAGGCCATTTCATTAATTTCAGGACCTTAATGGGAACTATAGAGCGCACCTGTGCAAATTTAATATTAACGACTAAAACAAGGGGCTTGATATATTTTAGATTTTTTATTGGATATGAAAAGTATCTGATGGCGTTCATTACTAGTGTTCTGAAATACGTATATTAATTGCGCATCTATGTGTCACCATTTTCATTTTATTAGGCAACCAAAAGCAAACAGCCCTTTGAATATGTGGTTGGACCAAATAAAAATCGAAAACAATATAAATAACATATATTTGCTCCTCCATGCCGGACCAAAAGACGCTTAAATATGTAATGGGCTTTCCTGACCCTACACACACACACATACACACAAACACACACCACACACACACACACACACACACACACACACACACACACACACACACACACTCACACTCAAGCTGCAGCCCACACATATCTTACACACAACAAAAGCGACACCCTTAATGCCCCACACTTAAGTCTTACGAGCAGCCCACCAAAACTCTCCGTACTGGCCTAAGGACTCTACACCAGCCCACCCACAGACTCTCCACGCTGCACAGTCACTCAAGAAAGTCACGTACAGTAACTCTGCATGTGATTTTCAGCACAATATATAAGCACTGGGATTTTTATAGGGTATGTCAAATTATTTCTATGCTCATTATTTGCTAAATCATATTACATAATTGCTACACCCCCTGATGCCTGCTGGTGAAGCTTGAAATATGTGTGTTTTTGTTTTTAATTAGATAAATATTTGCTAATAATTACAGTCAAACTCCGAATTTCAACAACATGCGTATAACACTATGACTTTGAAAGATTCTTCTTAAGTTGATAAAATTAGTCAGAAGATAGCTAAAGTATCATGTAAATTGAAATCATTTGTTTGAACATTTTAGAATCGCTTTTTGGGATTGGTTTGTGTTTGTGTGTACATTTTAACACTGCACCACATGCATTGTAGTACACTGTCAAGAAATAGAAATATGTAATAGAGGTGTATATATGCCAATGAGTCTGTATTCAAAGGAGTGTTGTCATGGCAAAGATCTGGATTCCGCAGGGCACTTTTTATTCTATCTAATTTTGGCTTTGAAACACAAAGGAGTACAAAGGAGTACAAAGGAAATCAAGCAACAACAGATCCAGTGACCCTTCTAGGTTGCTTGTCCTCCAAAACACTGAGGATCAAGTGTCCAACCAGTGGTTTAGAGTGGGTAAGGGAACATTGGAAAGGGAATTACTGCCCTGGAACTAATGTCCGTGGCAGTATTAGGAAGTTAGTAGGGGACAGAAGGGTTAGTAACTGAGGGGGGGATAAAATAAAGTTATTCATTTACAAACGCAGTCAGTCGCGGGTTTGATGCGAGATATTTGTCTAGGCGGAGTTTAAATGAATCAACGGTGATGCAGTCTATAACGTTTCGGGGAAGCCCATTCCACAAGTTGACAACTCGATTGAAGAAGAAATTCTTAGATTCGTGCGAGTTAAAAGATTTACCAATAATTTTGCAACCGTTTCCCCGCGTGTAATTAGATTGGTCGATAGTGAAGTACTTACTACAGTTCATATTGTCGATGCCTTTGAAGATTTTGAACACTTGAATTAAGTCGCCTCTTAATCTGCGCTGGGTTAAAGGAAATAGATTTAATTCTCTAAGACGCTCTTCGTATGGTTTGTTCTTTAGGCTAGGTATCATTTTGGTAACCCTACGTTGAACTCGTTCTAGCTTGTTTATATCTTTTTGGTAATAAGGGCACCAGGATTGAACGCAGTATTCCAGAAGAGGGCGGACTAAGGAATTGTAAAGGGTTAGGATAACTTCTTTGGATTTATGCTCAAATGACCTGCCTATAAAACCAATTATTTTGTTTGCCTTCTTAACAACTTCTGAACATTGTTGACTCGGTTTTAGGTTACTCGATATTGTTACTCCCAGATCGGTTTTCTCTGTTTACATTCTTAAGCTGAGTGCCATTCATCGAATAGTTTGCTTTCTCATTTAGGTATCCGATATGTAGTACTTTACATTTATCCGCATTGAAACTCATTTGCCAAATTTGGGCCCAACATGACAATTTATCTAGATTGTGTTGCATATCGTCAACTTGTTCTTTTGAGAGTACGCTATTTGCAATTTTTGTATCGTCAGCAAATTTTGAGATTGTACAGGTGAGACCCTCATCTATGTCGTTGATGTAAATTAGAAAGAGAATTGGTCCTAGTACCGATCCCTGGGGTACCCCGCTACTTACATTGGTCCATTTTGATGCCTTACCGTTTATGACTACTCTTTGCTTTCTGTCGCTGAGCCAATTTTCTATCCATTTCAACACACCGTCTTGTATTCCATGCGCTTTTAGTTTTAGCAGTAAACGTTTGTGGGGAACTTTGTCAAAGGCCTTTTGAAAATCAAGGTATATAATATCTACAGCTTTACTCTCATCGTAGAGGTTGAGGATATCGTGGAAGAAGTCTAAGAGGTTTGTTAAACAGGAACGTTTTTTACGAAAGCCGTGTTGAGTATCTTTAAGTATGTTATTTTCCTCTAAGTGATTTACGAGTCTGTCTCGTATGACCGTTTCTAGCATTTTACATACAACTGAGGTTAAGCTAATTGGACGATAGTTACTGGATAGGGATTTGCTGCCTTTTTTGAATATCGGTGTTACGTTGGCTAGCTTCCACTGATCGGGCATAGTTCCAGACTGCAAGGATTTATTGAATAGTAATGTCAGTGGTTTAGAGAGCTCATCCTTAGCTTCCTTTAGAACTCTAGGCGAGATTGTATCAGGTCCAGGCGTTTTATTTACCTTGAGTTTATCTAAACAATTCAATACTTCTCTCTCTGTAACGGTGATATTGCTTATAACATCTGAATTATCAATCTGAATCGGCGATGGTGTAGGGATATCACTGAGGTCTTCTGTTGTAAAAACTGATGCAAAGAAGGTATTGAGGGCATTACTCATTTGTTCTTCGTCTTTGGTGTATTCTCCATTTTCATCGACTAACGGTCCAACAGTTGAAGTAACTACTTTTTTCTTTCTGATATAACTATAGAATTCTTTCGGGTTTGTTTTACTTTGATTCGCAATATGTAACTCTAAGGTCTTTTTACTTTGCTTAATTAACTTTTTGGCTTTGCGTCGTAGCTCTACAAATTTCAGCCGTTCTTCGTCATTTTGTGAGGATTTTAATCTATCATTAGCAAATTTTTTAGCAAGCAGGCAGTTTGAAATATCTTTATTCCACCATTTGGGCTTATTATTATGGCCTGGACGCCGAGTTTTCGATGGTATGCAGTCTTGCACTGCTTTTAGGTAAGTGGCTTCGAATAACTTCCAAGATGTATTTATGTCGTTATTGTGAATTAAAAAGCTCCAGTCAGTTTCTTTAATCATAGCTCTAAGTTTATGGAAGTTTGCTTTCTTGAAATTAGGGACTTTTTCGATGCTACTATTTGGTTCGTTACTAGTAAACTTTAAAGTGAAAGTTATCGTATGATGGTCGCTGTTACTGAATTCATCACCAACATTCAAATTCTCTATTAATTCTTCTTTTGTTGCAAGTACAATGTCAAGAACGTTATTACCACGGGTCGGCGTTCCAACAAATTGATAAAGCGAACTCTCTTGCAAGTTCGTATACAAGTCATGTCCGGAGTGTGAAGTAAGAGTATTGCCCCACTTGGTCACAGGTAAATTAAACACACTAACCCTTGTATTCTTAAACAAATATTTGCCTTCCCAGCGCCTTTTTTAATAGACGAACTAACTTGAAAAATTACGTTACCTTCAGAAATGGGAGTGATAAACCGTGTAGTCTCTATAAACAACAGTCATTCCCACAGTACTTGTTCGGTATCAGGCGCTGCGAAGGGAATGACATATTTAAGGGGAGATCTCCACTTGAGAGATTTTTTTCTTGACCCCTTTCTCCCTCATGTTTAGCCCCATTGCTTTTGAGATTATAAAACGTTTGCCCCATTAGTTTAGCGATTTTAAGAACTTTCACCCCATATTAAGACCTTTCGTGCCATTCAGGTGTCGATTTTATCCTGGCGAGCGATAGCGAGCCTTTAATTTAAGAAGAACCGGCCTTCGGCCGGGACATTTTTCTACCGAAAAATGTACAAATTTATCTTGAAAGGGACTCAAGGGGGTGTAATTTTAAGCTTGATGGAGGTCTAGGGAACAAACTAAATACCTCCCCTTAAGACAACCTTAATTCCCTCACAAAGCTGGATAGATGTCGTCATCAAATAATAACTCACTATAGTCTATTTTTTTCCAGCTGAGGGTAAATTGCCATGTTTCTATCTCTGTTACTCAGCTATAAGGTAGATTTTGTAGTTGACCTATGATGTTAATTATGAAAACTTGCCATTCATACGACACACAGCCATAGCAGTTTCATATATTTCCATTAAGGGGAGGTATCTAGTTGGTTCTCTAGACCTCCACCAAGCTTAAAATTACACCCCCTTGAGCCCCTTTCAAGATAAATTTGTACATTTTTCGGTAGAAAAATGTCCCGGCCGAAGGCCGGTTCTTCTTAAATTAAAGGCTCGCTATCGCTCGCCAGGATAAAATCGACACCTGAATGGCACGAAAGGTCTTAATATGGGGTGAAAGTTCTTAAAATCGCTAAAATAATGGGGCAAACGTTTTATAATATCAAAAGCAATGGGGCTTAACATGAGGGAGAAAGGGGTCAAGACAAAAATCGCTCAAGTGGAAACCTCCCCTTAAGTATCGAGAAATCAGCTACTAAGGGATTCAATTATACCATCAGCTGGAGAAAATAAAGAGTATACAAAAGTAGAGTATATAAAGTAGAATTATGTAGACTCTAGAGGGATACTCGGGAGAGCCCTTATACTCCTTATACTCGGGAGAGCCCTTATACTCCTAACTAAGCTGGCGCTGACGAGGTATGCGCTTTACCGATCGCCTCCTAAATCGAATCACTTCTTCCTTGGCCCATGTCCTATCTGACCACCAAAGTTCATGATCATCGGTGCATAACTGTGTGAGCCGTCTAGGCTGGCAGAGGTATGCACTCGACCGATCACATTCTAAATTGAATTACTTCTTCCGTTGCGCATATCCTATCACCCCACCAACTTTCGTGAAAATCGGTTCATAACTTTTTGAGATATCTTCTTTACAGGCAGACAAAAGTATAACCTCGTCCACATTCGTTGGCGGAGGTAATAAAATGCCTTATAAACTCCAACCAAATTTCTAGACTACGATGAACTGTAATTTTGCCATTTGTGAACCCATCACCCGCGGCCGGTAAACTCCGGACAGACACTTTGTGGTCAGGTGGTAATTGTTTATGGGGGGCCACCGGCTTTTTTTCTTTCCCTTTCTCTCTTTATCTGGCTTGTATCCATTCGGCCCCATTCAGCCTACTGTTTTAAGACGTTTATTCCAATCCAGGTGTCGACTTTTTTCTGGCGAGCGAAAGCGAGCCAGCATTGAACGGAGAAATCCGGCTTAAAAAAAAAAAAAATTCTATCGAAAAATGTACAAATTTAGCCTGCTGTCAAAAACATAATAAATAAACATGTTGGCTCGCTACCGATCGCCAGGAAAAAATCGACACCTGGGTGGGAATAAACGTATTAAAGCAGTAGGCTGAATGGGGCCGAATGGATACAACCCAGAGAAAGAGTGAAAGAGATAGAAAAACAGGAGGTGGGCCCCCTTAACTGGGTGGGTCTGAGGGTCACATGCAAACACTGGCCCGCGGGTTATATTATTATTATGCACGCTGTCTCTGTGGTCTCTTAAGGCAGATTTCCACTTGAGGGATTTTTTTCTTGACACCTTTCTCCCTCATGGTTAGCCCCATTGCTTTTGATATTTTAAGACGTTCGCTCCATTAGTTTGGCGATTTTAAGAACTTTCACCCCATTTCTGTCAATTTTAAGACTTTTCGTGCCATTAAGGTGTCGATTTTTTCCTGGCGAGCCATAGCGAGCCTGTAATATTGTAATATTCGGCCGGGACATTTTTCTACCGAAAAATTTACAAATTTATCTTGAAATGGGATCTAGGGGGTGTAATGTTAAGCTTGATGGAGGTCTAACGAACTAACTAAAAACCTCCCCTTAACCTCACCCTTTCAGCCAGTTCTATTTTTGTTACTGCACTTTCAAACAATAATATTAATCTTACGACTAACCTCAAGCTTAATTGATTGATAAGAATATATTTTAACTCTGCCGGCAAAAACAGGGTTATGAGTAATTGATGTTGTTGTTGTTTGTATTGTTTCTGTTGGTGGTCAGGAATACGAGTGAGGGGGTGGAAAACCACTTGATTCGTGTGACGTTTGACTTAACAGATAGACACTATACAATGCAGTTTCCATGTCGTCTTTTACCCAAAGCTGCTTGTCTAACTCGAAGAAATGGTGGGGCGTGAGTGTAGCAAAATTGGTTAGCCGCTCTATATGTGGAGATACTGTGCTAGTATTTGGTAACAATGTGCAACAGGTATCACATTCACAAAAGACGTAAGTTACATTATTTAGATGAGATAATGACATGGCAAAACCCACAAAACCTGGTCGCAGTGTTTGTTAGGATACGAGGCACGGTACAACAGTCATAATAGCCATCCTTAACCCCTTCTGTACCGGTGACGTCTATATATTTTTCTGGCTACTATTAGACGATGTTATTCAGTTAACAAAGGGCCTCTTGTAATTAACAGGCTTCGAACTATCTCACTTGACCCTTTTAACTGCCACAGGATCTTCTTGAACTGCACAAAATCATCTAAATATAGTGAGAATATAGTGAGAATATAGTGAGAATACAATTATATAGTGAGAATATAATTATATAGACGACGCCGGAACAGGAGTTAAATAATAACACCTAACTATTCAGTCACTTCTTTTCAAACCACAGCTCATGTACAAATTCTCCCATAAGTAAAATCCCAGGTAGGGTGTATCCCCACACTATAGACAACCATGGTCCCACAAGACGAACCCTCGTCCTTTACCCTTATCCAGCCAGCATGTTTCCGGCCCCTACCCCTTGCCTTGTTACGCTACACTATCAGATAACAATAGGGCTAAATGTGATGTGTTGTTATCTCAGCTTTGTAGGAACACGACACGATCTTTTATCGGGAGAGTATGGCCACTGCAGGTCATTGTAGGATTCGTTACCGACCGACCGATGGCTATAATAGGCGATATACTTTTGTTATAGTCTATATACTTACTGTACACCTTCATGCAAATTTTCCTTTGTTCCATCTTGCACTCAACTCACGTCCCAACCAACAGTGCTCCGGTTTGTCACCCTGTTAACTCCTTCTTTACCGGTGACGTGTATTTATATATTCTTCTATCTACAATTCGACGATTTAGTTGAGTTTAAGAAGAATCTGAGGTTGTAAAAGGGCAAAGTGAGATAGTTCGAAGCCTGTTAATTGCTGGAAGCTCTCTTTAAGCTGCACAAAATCATCTAAATATAGCTAGAATAAAATTGAAAAGACGTCGTCGGTACAGAAGGGGTTAATGTGGTATACTTCCTTACAAATAGATATTCGATAAATGGCTATTAATCGTAGTCATATGCTGAAACTTAAACTGTCTTGGTGGTGTGATGGTTAACGCGTGTAAGTTATGTTTGTGGTGTCCTGGGTTCGAATCCCGGGGAAATCACATCCTTTCATTAATCTCGCTAGGCGTTATAAGTGTTAAGATCGGTATTACTTTCCCCCATCCCATACGTTTTTATATCACAAATGTACGAGTTTGCGGAGTCATTAAAATTAATGTTCTTGAGAGAGAGAGAGAGAGAAGGGTGAGAACGGGGAGTGGGGAGGGATGACAGCGGGGAGAGAGAGAGAGAGAGAGAAGGATGAGAACGGGGAGTGGGGAGGGATGACAGCGGGGAGTGGGGAGGAACTTGGGGAAAGGGAGGGAGGGAGGGATTAAGCGCCCACACCTAGTTAGTTGCCAGGTGCATGATAACCTGTGTTTCCTTTAATCTCGAACTATAGAATCCACAAACATTCTATTCAGGTAATAATATATACGATTTGACATTCAAAAGTGCATTCCTTCTCCGTAATCAAGCTGCAGGTGAGGTATTCCCGTCTATAATGTACGATTTAATGGGTCGAGGAAGGTGTAGCGGCTTACGTGACGTTTAGGACCGCGTGATGTACTACGGGTCAAAACACGTGCTTTATGTATTGATATTGGCTCCTGTAGGCACGGTGGTGGTGGTCTTCTGAGGTATTATATCATGGCGAGATCTTCACATTAGCACGGTACTTTGCACTCTTTTAAAATTATATTCACTGTTCGATTGCTACGCTTACTAGAGTTATTAGCGCGGTTTTGAGCACTAGAGAATCTGATGGGGGAAATAGGCGTTTGTAGTCTGTGGTGTTTAAGGCCGATAGGTGTTAATTAGATAGTTTGAAAGGAGCAATAATCTTAGCGTATTATTGACCCTCAGGCTCTCCTCTCTCGCTCTCACACTCTCCCTCTCTCATTCTCATTCTCGCCGCGGGGGTGGATGAAGGTGTTGGGATTTTTGGCGTAGTTTTCTTATACTTTGTGCGAGTGTTTGAAGTTTATCGGTGGAATGCGAGCGACCGGAAGATACCATAGCCGCGGCATTTCATCCCCGACTATTGAAGGTGGGTTGCATTAGTGTTTTATTGAAGGATATTACCTGAGAAGATGAAACGCTTGAGCTGGTCCCGAGTTCATCCCTGTAACCATGGTAAAGAGATACTAGTCTTTATACCATCCCTGTAACCACGCCATTGTTTACCCCATTTTTGCATTTCCGTGGCTAGTTTAATCCGTTCTCTGGCTCAGAATGTACGGTCGCGCTAATAAGTAATTTCCCAGCTGTCATTACGTTTGGCTTGCTCTGTGCTGTATTTATGTCTGTCAGATGTTGAATAGGGTGGGTATGTATAGGAACATGCTTGTATTTTTCATTCGATATGAAGAAATGAAGCTTAGATATTGCTGATACCAATTATTGATCAACAATACTTGGTGCCGAAACATCACTTATTAGCGCGACTGTACAGCAACTGACAAATGTTCGTGAGTTCTTATGATTTTCTTTATGCAAATATATCCAGTTGGATTGATGTTCAGATACAATCAGATATATTTCAATAAATGCATATGTATGTATTTATATATAATTATAGCCGATTTGATCTGAACATAAAACCAAATGGATATAATGTAGATGCATAAAGAAAATCACAAGAACTCATGAACGTTTGTCAGTAGCTGTACAATCGCGGTCATTAAAGAAAGAGAGAGAGAGAGAGAGAACGAAGGGTAAGAACGGGGAGTGGGGAGGAACTTGGGAAGATGGGGAGCGGGAGGGATTATGCGCCCACACCTAGTTAGTTGCCAGGTGCATGATAACCTGTGTTTCCTTTAATCTCGAACTATAGAATCCACAAACATTCTATTCAGGTAATAATATATACGATTTGACATTCAAAAGTGCATTCCTTCTCCGTAATCAAGCTGCAGGTGAGGTATTCCCGTCTATAATGTACGATTTAATGGGTCGAGGAAGGTGTAGCGGCTTACGTGACGTTTAGGACCGCGTGATGTACTACGGGTCAAAACACGTGCTTTATGTATTGATATTGGCTCCTGTAGGCACGGTGGTGGTGGTGGTCTTCTGAGGTATTATATCATGGCGAGATCTTCACATTAGCACGGTACTTTGCACTCTTTTAAAATTATATTCACTGTTCGATTGCTACGCTTACTAGAGTTATTAGCGCGGTTTTGAGCACTAGAGAATCTGATGGGGGAAATAGGCGTTTGTAGTCTGTGGTGTTTAAGGCCGATAGGTGTTAATTAGATAGTTTGAAAGGAGCAATAATCTTAGCGTATTATTGACCCTCAGGCTCTCCTCTCTCGCTCTCACACTCTCCCTCTCTCATTCTCATTCTCGCCGCGGGGGTGGATGAAGGTGTTGGGATTTTTGGCGTAGTTTTCTTATACTTTGTGCGAGTGTTTGAAGTTTATCGGTGGAATGCGAGCGACCGGAAGATACCATAGCCGCGGCATTTCATCCCCGACTATTGAAGGTGGGTTGCATTAGTGTTTTATTGAAGGATATTACCTGAGAAGATGAAACGCTTGAGCTGGTCCCGAGTTCATCCCTGTAACCATGGTAAAGAGATACTAGTCTTTATACCATCCCTGTAACCACGCCATTGTTTACCCCATTTTTGCATTTCCGTGGCTAGTTTAATCCGTTCTCTGGCTCAGAATGTACGGTCGCGCTAATAAGTAATTTCCCAGCTGTCATTACGTTTGGCTTGCTCTGTGCTGTATTTATGTCTGTCAGATGTTGAATAGGGTGGGTATGTATAGGAACATGCTTGTATTTTTCATTCGATATGAAGAAATGAAGCTTAGATATTGCTGATACCAATTATTGATCAACAATACTTGGTGCCGAAACATCACTTATTAGCGCGACTGTACAGCAACTGACAAATGTTCGTGAGTTCTTATGATTTTCTTTATGCAAATATATCCAGTTGGATTGATGTTCAGATACAATCAGATATATTTCAATAAATGCATATGTATGTATTTATATATAATTATAGCCGATTTGATCTGAACATAAAACCAAATGGATATAATGTAGATGCATAAAGAAAATCACAAGAACTCATGAACGTTTGTCAGTAGCTGTACAATCGCGGTCATTAAAGAAAGAGAGAGAGAGAGAGAACGAAGGGTAAGAACGGGGAGTGGGGAGGAACTTGGGAAGATGGGGAGCGGGAGGGATTATGCGCCCACACCTAGTTAGTTGCCAGGTGCATGATAACCTGTGTTTCCTTTAATCTCGAACTATAGAATCCACAAACATTCTATTCAGGTAATAATATATACGATTTGACATTAAAAAGTGCATTCCTTCTCCGTAATCAAGCTGCAGGTGAGGTATTCCCGTCTATAATGTACGATTTAATGGGTCGAGGAAGGTGTAGCGGCTTACGTGACGTTTAGGACCGCGTGATGTACTACGGGTCAAAACACGTGCTTTATGTATTGATATTGGCTCCTGTAGGCACGGTGGTGGTGGTGGTGGTCTTCTGAGGTATTATAACACGGCAGGATCTTGACATTAGCACGGTATTTTGCGCTCTTATAAAATACTAGTCACTGTTCGATTGCTGCACTTAATGGGGATATTAGCGCGGTTTTGAGCACTAGAGAATCTGATGAGGGAAATAGGCGTTTGTAATCAGTGGTGTTTAAGGCCGATAGGTGTTAATTAGATAGTTTGAAGGGAGGGTAATAATCTTAGAGACTTAGCATATTATTGACCCTCAGGCTCTCCTCTCTCGCTCTCACCCTCTCCCTTCCATTCTCGCCGCGGGGATGAATGGAGGTGTTGGACTGTTTTGCGTAGTTTTCTTATACTTTGTGCGAGTGTTTGAAGTTTAAGGTGAATTGCGGGCTGCCGGACGATACGATAGCCGCGGCATTTCAACCCGACTATTGGAGGTGGGTTGCATTAGTGTTTTATTGAAGGATATTACCTGGGTAGATGAAACACGTGAGCTGGTCCCGAGTTCATCCCTGTAACCACGCCATATTTACCCCATTTGTGCATTTCCGGGGCTAGTTTAACCCCTTGTGTACCGGTGATGTCTCTTTTATTTTATTCTTGCTATATTTAGACGCTTTTGTGTAGTTTAAGAAGGATCTGTGGTAGTAAATACGGTTAAGTAAGATAGTTCGAATTTTGTTAATTGCTGGAGGCTCTTTTTTTAAACTTAATCAAATCGTCTAATAATAGCCAGAATATAATAAAAAAGACGTCGCCGGTACAGAAGGAGTTAATCTGTTCTCTGGCTCAGAATGTACAGCTCCTGACAAGTGTTCGTGAGCTTCTTATGATTTTCTTTATGCAAATATATCCAGTTGGATTAATATGGCGGCTACACACGAGGTCAACAACATGGCGGCTACACAGTCAAACTCCTATACTGTATATGGTGACCTTTCCCCTACCTTAAGGGCAAGTGTTAGGACCCCTCTCTCATTGATATTCCTGAGGGTGTCTTCTCTGCTGCGGGCCTAGCATATTAACACGGGGTTGGACGGCAGGTGGCGACTTGGAGGAGAGGGTGGAAGGTCAGCGTTGTTTCACCTCACAGTCCTTTTCGCCATACCAGTCTTTATTAAGCCTTTTTGTTACGCCGATATCCTTTTTATTTTTACCTCGCTACTACTATTAGATTTTATTCATTTTTTTGAGGATTTCTAGCAATTATAAGGCTTCGAACTGCCTCAATCACCCCTTTTAACTACCGCCCATTCTTCCTAAGCTGCATTTAATTGGCTAAATATAGCTAGAATACAATACAATAGACGTCGCTGGTACATAAAGGGAATATACATACATGCATACATAGATATATTTAAAAAGACTGAGTGTTTCAAACGAAGTGTGGTTCCGATATCACTTCCTAATGGCGGCGCTCCAGGCAGCCCTGTTTAGAGCTGTCTCACTTGTCAGGTTGTTTTAGTCAAGATTACCCCTTGGTGCAGCTCCCTCCATATTCACGGACTTGCATCTTTTCACCCAGATTAGTTCATCCATCCTCTCCACATGTCCAAACCTCCATGCCTGCTATAACGCATTTCATCGCTGATATTCTTGATACCTAACCTTCTCCTCAGCTCTTCGCTAGATTTCCTATCTTGCAGTTTGGGCCAACACATCAATCTTACCTTCTTCATCTCGTCACGTTCCATTCTCTTGGTATCATCCGCTTTGACTGAACATGAATATCTATGTGTATGTACAGTACGTATAGAATTATGGTTTGTAGTTCAAATTATATATTTTTTGAAAGTGCTAAAATGGCAAGAACAATGTTATTCCATGTTAAGTTTCTTGTATTCTTCCTCATATTAATTTAAGTCTTAACCCGCCGAAGGCCAGTTTCTACAAAATGGTAGCCTCGCTATTGCTCGCCAGGAAAAATTCGACACCTAAATAACACGAAAGGTCTTAAAATCGCCGAATGTAAACCTAATGAGGCTAAACATGTCGGAATATATATATATATAATGTGTGTGTGTATTGCAAGAAGCCTTTCATGAATCTGCACCTAAAGTGTCATAGAAAATGTCTTACCAGAAGTCAAATAAGAAATAACCAGGCCTAACCAACTACAAATGGTGGAACATGCAAATTAAAGGCAATTGTGAAAAGACTCGTTAGCGAAATGACCCATAAGCTTAGGAGAGGATCTTTGTTTGATCCGCCTTGTGTGTGCGTGTGTGTGTGTGTGTGTGTATGTGTATGTGTGTGTGTGTTGATGTATGGGGTATTTAGGATTAGGTGATAAGGAAGGACTATACTACTTGGTAATAGTTCATCCGTTCAGTACCGGTGGACGACATTTGCATTACATTCTGGTAACTATTTGACTATTATTTCAGCTAAGGAAGGACGCCTATCAATTAAAAGGCTACATCCTATCTCAATTAATCCTTTCAGCTACCATAAATCTTTCCTAAGCTTCATAAAATATTCTAAATGTAGCTGAAATCAAATAAAAGTGACGTCGCTGGTACTCTAAGGGTTAAAATTATAATTCTACGACCTACACAATCTTATGAGGGACCTTTATAATTATCGAGACATATTTGTTTACGTATCGTTCTTCTTACTGCACATTACTTTATCAGTATTTGTTTTTCTGGACCCCCTTCTCCCTTAAATTTAGCTCCATTAGTTTTGAGATTTGAAGAAGTTTGTCCCATTATTTTGGCTATTTTATGACCTTTCGCCCCATTTCTTTGACAATGTTAAGACCTTTCGGGCCATTATGGTGTCGATTTTTTTCTTGGCGAGTGACATCGAACCTGTTATTTAGGAGAGGCAATTTTCTACCGAAAAAAGCATAAATATATCTTGAAAGGAGGTCTTGGGGTATAATTTCAAGCATCATGAAGGTCTAGGGAGGAAACTATAAATACAGTATAATTATACTCTATATATATAACAAATCCCACACCTCATCTGGATTAAAACGCAGGTAACTCATGTAAGCTAGGTAATGTAACCGGACCCCTATAATGAAAGACGTAGTTACAGGCCTTGATAGTGTTGTGTGTGCGTTGATTGGTTCTTTCATCAGAGATTGTGTATGCAGTGCAACCATCCCGCACATGTAGGGTTGTTGACGGTACACTCTAGGAGATAAATCGCGGCCTTAAAGTTTCGAATCTATCTCAAACTGAATCAAATCTTCTCATCAGTTCTTTATCTTATTATTTACATTTCGGAGGTTTGTTTTGCTGGTCGAGGGTTCATATTGGGCCAGGTTCTGTCTCGGAGTGTACAGTACAAGATAATGCGCTTTTGGAAAGGATGATTGATTAAAATTGGGTGGAGAGTTGCAAGTGTGAGAACATTGAGGGAGCTGCAGAGGGGGGGACTTAGAAAGACTGAGGATCGGGTTTACGATCGGACCTTAACCCATCCAGCCCCACCGATGCTCATTGGCCGATGCATACTTATGTAACGCATAGCCTATTTTCTCCTTATCAAAATATTTTCAGGCCTCCCAAAAGGCTCTTAGGGGTCTCAAATTTGTAGGGACCACCTTGGGCCACCCAATTTTGGTAAATATTAAAATAAAAATTAGAGCAAATATGAATGATACCTGTGCACAGACACTGGGAAATATGTCTTTAAGGGAGGATGGTTCACTTTTTGGGCGATTTTTGCATGTATTCATTACATTTCTAGATTCCTCCCTAGACCTCCATCAAATTAAAAAAAAAAAAAAAAAACATCCATTAGATCCCCCTTGTAGATTAATTTGTACATTTTTCGGTAGAACAATGTCCCGGCCGAAGGCCGATTCTTCCAACACTACAGGCTCACTATCGTTTGCCAGAGAAAAAATTGACACCTAAATAGCACGAAAGGTCTAAATATTGACGAAGAAATGGGGCGAAAGATCTTATAATCGACTAACTAATGGGGCAAACATCTTAACATCTGAAAACTAATGAGGCTAAACATGAGGGAGAAAGTGGTCCAGAAAACTGGCCCCTCCCCCCTTAAAGGATTAGTTGTATATTGTTGGTGGATCTGCAGGTAGTGTAGTGCGTGGGTTTGTGTTTACAGTACAGTAGAGTGGGATTATTATACACACACACACACACACATCCCGCACACACACACACACACACACACACACACACACATCCCCCGCACACACACACACACACACACACATCCCGTACTATACTGTATATTGACAGGTCATGTTCGAATTGTGTGTTTTCAAAGGTATATGTGGATTCCTCTCGTCGTTGCAATTCCAACGGTATATACTGTATATATTTTGTTATTTAGACCGTTTTTAGGCCCTTTAGACCTATTTTTTGGGGTTTTCAAGGGTATATGTGGATTCCTCTCGTCGTTCCAATTCCAACGGTATATACTGTATATATTTTTTTATTTAGACCGTTTTTAGGCCCTTTAGACCTATTTTGGGGTTTTTTTCAAGGGTATATGTGGATTCCTCTCGTCGTTGCAATTCCAACGGTATATACTGTATATATTTTTTTATTTAGACCGTTTTTAGGCCCTTTAGACCTATTTTTGGGGGTTTTCAAGGGTATATGTGGATTCCTCTCGTCGTTGCAATTCCAACGGTATATACTGTATATATTTTTTTATTTAGACCGTTTTTAGGCCCTTTAGACCTATTTTTTGGGGTTTTCAAGGGTATATGTGGATTCCTCTCGTCGTTCCAATTCCACCGGTATATACTGTATATATTTTTTTATTTAGACCGTTTTTAGGCCCTTTAGACCTATTTTTTGGGGTTTTCAAGGGTATATGTGGATTCCTCTCGTCGTTGCAATTCCAACGGTATATACTGTATATATTTTTTTATTTAGACCGTTTTTAGGCCCTTTAGACCTATTTTGGGGTTTTTTTCAAGGGTATATGTGGATTCCTCTCGTCGTTGCAATTCCAACGGTATATACTGTATATATTTTTTTATTTAGACCGTTTTTAGGCCCTTTAGACCTATTTTTTGGGGTTTTCAAGGGTATATGTGGATTCCTCTCGGCGTTGCGATGCCCACTGTATATATATACAGTATATGTATATCCTTTTTTTTTAGACCATATCATGAACATTTCTAAATCACTCCTAGACGAGTTATTTATGTATGGATTTTGCTCAAATTTCTACCACTATCACACTTTCACCCGTTGAATCCAATGGCACAAGCAAAATTAAAATCGGACCATTACTTTAGGATTTAGATTTTTAATCGAACTCCAGAAACGCCCGAAATGAAAACTTTTTCAACATTAAAAATCTTCTGTAGCCCAAACTAAAAGTCCAAATTAAATCTACATGGCGCCATTCGGTTTATCTCGCCCAACACCTTCCTTAAATGGTCGTAGATTCCATTTTTGAAAAGCCATTCGCCCAGAATCAAACGTAATTTTTTAAAAAACCTCTAGCCCCAAACTATAAGTCCTAGGGAATTCTACTTGGTGCCATTCGATTTTTCTCGCCGAGCTGCTTCTAGACATGGTATTAGATTTCATTTTCGCCCAGCCATTCACCCAGAACCGAAAAAAAAATCTCAAAAAACCTTGGGTTTAAGCCCAGGCAAATCTTTGATTTTGGTCGAATTTTGACTTGTCAATATTATTACATATTTGGATTCGTCTCGCCGTTGCGGTTTGGTTTCAAGGTATAATTTTTTTTTTTTAAATTTTGACCATTATTTAGGCCCAATAGGCCTATTTTAAAGTTTAAAAACTCCATAGACGAGTTATTTATGTACGGATTTTGTTTAAATTTATACCATAAGTACATTTTGGCAAGCTGAATCGAATGGCGCCAACAGAATTAAAATCGGACCATTAGTTTAGGATTTCGATTTTGACTTGGCCTTCCTGGAGGGCCCAGGGGACCGTTTTTTGGACTTTAAAAGTCCTCTGTAGCCCAAACTATAAGTCCTAGAGAATTATAACTGGTGCCATTCGGTTTTTCTCGCAGAGCTGCTTCTAGACATGGTCGTAGATTTAATTTTTGCCCAGCCATTCGCCCAGAATCGAAAATATTTGTTTCGAAAAACCCAGGCAAATCCTTGATTCTGGTCGAATTTTCACTTGTCAATATTATTACATATTTGGATTCGTCTCGCCGTTGCGGTTTCAACAGTATAATTATTTATTTAATTTTGACAATTTTTTTAGGCCCATTAGGCCTATATTAAAGTTTAAAAACTCCATAGACGAGTTATTTATGTACGGATTTTGTTTAAATTTATACCATAAGTACATTTTAGGAAGCTGATTCTAATGGCGCAAACACAATTAAAATCGGACCATTAGTCTAGGATTTCGAGTTTGACTTGGCCTTCCTGGAAGGTCCAGGGGACCGTTGTTTGGACTTTAAAAGTCCTCTGTAGCCCAAACTAGCCTATAAGTCCTAGAGAGTTCTAACTGGTGCCATTCGTTTTTTCTCGCCGAGTTGCTTCTAGACATGGTCGTAGATTTCATTTTCGCCCAGCCATTCGCCCAGAATCGAAAACATTTGTTTCCAAAAACAGAATCGAAAAATAATTCTCAAAAAACCTTGGGTTTTAGGATTTACCCAGGCAAATCCTTGATTTTGGTCGAATTTGGACTTGTCAATATTATTACATATTTGGATTCGTCTCGCCGTTGCGGATTCAACGGTATATATATTTTTTTAATTTTGACCTATTTTTAGGCCCCTAGGCCTATTTTAAAGTTTAAAAACTCCATAGACGAGTTATTTATGAACGGATGTTGTTTAAATTTATACCATAGGTACACTTTGGCAAGCTGAATCAAATGGCGCAAACATAATTAAAATCGGACCATTACTTTAGGATTTCGATTTTGACTTGGCCTTCCTGGAGGGCCCAGGGGACCGTTTTTTGGACTTTAAAAGTCCTCTGTAGCCCAAACTATAAGTCCTAGAGAATTCTAACTGGTGCCATTCGTTTTTTCTCGCCGAGCTGGTCGTAGATTTTATTTTCGCCCAGCCATTCGCCCAGAATCGACAATATTTGTTTACAAAAACCTTGGGTCCAGTTAAGTCCAGGCGAAGCCGAGTACCTTGGCAGGTCATGTTCTAATTTTGTGTTTTCAAAGGTATATATGGATTTCTCTCGTCTTTGCGACGATTCCAACGGTATATAATTTGTATTTATTTAGACCATTTTTAGGCCCGTTAGACATATTTTTTATTTTTATTTTTATGGGTTTTCAAGGGTATATATGGATTCCTCTCGTTGCGATTCCAACGGTATATATATATATATATATATATATATATATATATATATTTATACTTTTTTTTTAGACCATATTATGAACACTTCTAAATCACCCATAGACGGGTTATTTATGTATGGGTTTTGCTCAATGTTCTACCTCCAGCACACTTTCACCCGCTGAATCCAATGGAACAAACAAAATTAAAATCGGACCATTACTTTAGGATTTAGATTTTTAATCGAACTCCAGAAACGCCTTAAATTAGCACTTTTTCAACTTTAAAAGTCTTCTGTAGCCGAAACTAAAAGTCCAAATTAATTCTACATGGTGCCATTCGATTTATCTTGCCCAACACCTTCCATAAATGGTCGTAGATTCCATTTTTGAAAAGCCATTTGCCCAGAAGCAAACGTTATTTAAAAAAAAACGTTGGGTCCAGGCGAAGCCGAGTACCTTGGCAGGTCATGTTCGATTTGGTGTTTTCAAAGGTATATATTGATTCTTCTTGTCGTTGCGATTCCAACGCTATATATATATTTTGTTTTATTTAGACCTATATTTTATTTTGATTTTTTTTGTAGTTTTCAAGGGTTTATATGGATTCCTCTCGTCGTTGCGATTCTAGCGGTTATAGCCTATATACAGTATATATTTTGTTTAGACCATATTATGAAAACTTCTAAATCATCCATAGGCGGGTTATTTATGTATGGATTTTGCTCAATTTTCTACCACTATAGTTCCGTTGTGCTCTATGTAAAATGAATTTCTATTACATACTACTGTATACGTGGACACCATATGATAAGAGGACATTTGGTAATTAGTTTTACTTTCTAGTACTGTATAGGGTTGTTAACCATTTGACATTTTGGTAATATTATAGATCACTTTCCTACACGTATTTACTCATGTTGATCTAGGTGTGTTTGTTAGCAATGATTTGAAGCCTAGCAAACAGTGTATAAGCGTTCGTAACAAGGCAAACAGTATTTTCGGGTTCATCTCTAGGAGTGTGAGTAACAGAACTGCTGATGTTATCTTAAAACTTTACTTGTCATTAGTGAGACCCCATGTGGATTATGCTGTTCAATTTTGGTGTCCTTATTACAGAATGGACATGGATTCATTGGAGAGAGTACAACGTAGAATGACAACAATTATCCATAACATTAGAAATCTTCCGTATGAAGAAAGGTTGAAGAAATTAGGCTTACATTCGTTAGAGAGACGCATAGTTAGAGGGGATATGATAGAGGTGTTCAAGTGGTTTAGTGCGCTTAATAAAGGGGACATGCACAATGTACTAAAGCTCAGTGATAGCGAAAGAACTCGAACAAATGGTTTCAAATTAGATAAATTTAGTTTCAGAAAATATATAGGCAAATATTGGTTTGGTAACATAGTTGTAGATAGGTGGAATAGGCTACCAAGTGCTATAGTGGGATCAAGAACGATAGGGAGCTTTAAGATAAAATTAGATAGTCATATGGACGAGATGGGTTGGGTGTGAGGGGGATCTGTCAGGTGTGGGCCAATCGGCGCTCTGCAGACCCCCGTTTTCTGACCTCTGACCGTTTTGGTGAGGTGAGTCCTAATGTTGTTAGTGAGCTGGGCATATAATTAGCCCTTATAATTAGTGTTAGGTGTGAGAGGGATCTGCCTTGTGTGGGCCAATCGGCATTTTGCAGACTCCCATTTTCGTATGTTCTTATGATTTATGTCCCAAACGGTACCACTTAAGATTAGTTGAGTTGTGTCGGCATATTTACCAATATTTGTTTTCTTCCAAGGAATATAGTGTTTTATTGTTGTTTATCATTCAGTGAATGAAGCATTTGCATTATCTTACTCATAACGGCCGTGGGATACAATAATTGGTTGATGGCCCTCACCCCCCATGATCTATTGTCATCAATTCATCATCATATTATATTGCCAACAGGGGGCAAATAACAGCTGGCCGTGGGATAATTTCGGAAAAAAAAATGTCAAATTAAGCCGGTAGCACACGAGAGCTTTTATAGTCAACATTCGATGATTAAGGTTTTATTGGTTTCATTTCTGGTATATTTTGCACTGGTATCGGAAACTAGACTAATGATAGATGAACTTAGGTGACAGAAATATTGTAAATGTTGACATCATAAGTTGCCAGACCAGTGTTGAGGATAAATGTTGAGTGAAAGAGCGCTCGTGTGATACCGGCTTTAGACGGGACCATAACCAGAAGCGTTGAAGTAATATAAACAACGCGACGATACGCCTCCCTTTGCGAGAAAAGAGAGAGAGACGAAGAAATTGTGTTTGTTTATGCGTGGGACTCATTTTTTATAGATCATATATATATATATATTTTTTTAAATTGTTGATATCGGAAATTCCCCATGCGGACGACATTAAGAATATGTTTGCGAGTCTATGCGTACCTTTTGTCCCTAACAAATTGTTTTTAATGGTGCGTTACTATACACTTTGATCTCATCTGACGGTAAATTGAATCACCTAGCAGCTAATTTCTCGATACTTAGTGGGAGTATATGAAACCACTATGTTTCTGCACCATATTTAGACCAATTTTCTATATTTAGCACCATATTTCACTACGATATCTTCAAAATAACAGATAAAACTTGATGGAAACTTTGCAATTTTCCGTCAATTGAAAAGAAACGGGGTATAGTCATCTTAAGGGGAGATGGGCCGTTTTTCTGGACCACTTTCTCCCTCATCTTTAGCCCCATTAGTTTTCAGATATTAAGATGTTTGCCCCATTAGTTAGTCGATTTTAAAACCTTTCGCCCCATCTCTTCGTCAATATTTAGACCTTTCGTGCTATTTAGGTGTCGATTTTTTCCCTGGCGAACGATAGTGAGCCTGTAATGTTGGAAGACTCGGCCTTCGGCCGGGAAATTTTTCTACCGAAAAATGTACAAATTAATCTAGAAGGGGGATCTAATGTTTTTTTTTAAATTTGTACAGTTTCTTACAATTTTAATATTTTTCTTTTGCTATTTTGTATTATTATTTTTTTATCGTTTTTTTCCACCAGGTGCTGAACAGAAATCCATGAGTGTGTGTAGAAAATAAACGCTGGAGATGTGGAGTGCCCCCTTTTATACAAGCTGGGGTGGTACGGTGGTGATGTACTGTGTGGAGCTCTACAGGTGTGCCAGCGGTTCAACCCACACCTGTAATTTACTGAGGATTAAGGTAAGGGAGAGAGACAATCTATGTGTGTGATTAAACGTAAGATATCTGTCCATATATACAATCAGAAAGTGTATACACATTCCTGAGACCGACTGTACCTTTGATGCCTTTCATATGGATAGAGTACCTATGTGAAATGATCTAATCGTCTCTTTGTTACTGGAAGGGTGAACTGGACATTATCACGAGGGATATAATTATACTGTAATGGTGTTTTTGACTTAACTTAAATGCGGTATACTTTATTTAAATTCATTCTGGTACATTTAACTTAACTTCATTGGGGGTACGTTTATTTTATCTTCATTGCAGTACATTTAAATAAAAAGATACGTTTACTAGCAACACAAAACCAAACCCTACACAACGAAAAACAAATGAAAGTCCGGTATAGTGAAAGTTAAGTGTAATAAACTATATCAACTCCACCAACTACTGTAGGTACTTTCTAACTTCCAAGACCGATTGATGTGTGATGTGTCAGTCTTGCTTAAGGGGAGATATTTACTTTGTTCCCTACGTGTTAAGCAAGCTTAAAAATACACCCCCTAGACTCCCTTTCAAGATAAATTTGTACATTTTTCGGCAGAAAAATGTCCCGGCCAGAGGCCGGTTGCTCTTAAATTACAGGCTCGCTATCGCTCGCCAGGAAAAAATCGACACCTTAATGGCACGAAAGGTCTTAAAATTGACAGAAATAGGGCAAAATGTCTTAAAATGTCCAAACTACTAGGGCGAACGTCTTAAAAATTCAAAAGCAATGGGGCTAAACATGAGGGAGAAAGGGGTCCAGAAAAAAATCCCTCCAGTGGAAATCTCCCCTTTATTTTTACACCAGCCTGGTATGAATTCAGCCGATTATCTTGACTCGCTCCTAATCTGTAACCCGTTCTGTACCGCCGACGTCTTTTTTCTTTGACTTCAGCTACATTTAGACGATTTTTTATAACTTTGGAAAGATATACGGTAGCTAAAAGGAATTATTGAGATAGGCTGTAGTCCTTTAAGGGGAGGTTTTTAGTTTGGTCTCTAGATATCCATCAAGCTTAAGATTACACCCCCCTGAGCCCCTTTCAAGATGCATTTTAAAAAAAAAATACATTTTATACATAAATTTGTACATTTTTCGGTAGACAAATGTCCCGGCTGAAAGCCGGTTCCTCTTAAATAACAGGGTCGCTATCGCTTGCCAGGATAAAATCGACACCTAAATGGCACGAAAGGTCTTAACATTGACAGAAATGGGTCGAAAGTTCTTAAAATCGTCAAAATAATGGGGCGAACGTCTTAAAATTAGAAAAGCAATGGGGCTAAACATGAGGGAGAAAGGAGTCAAGAAAAAAATCCCTCAAGTGGATATCTCCCCTTAATGGGTAGACGTCCTTCCTAACCTATTCTGTACCAGCGACGTCTGTTATATTTGGTTCTAGCTATATTTAGACGATTGTATGCAGCTTAGGAAGGATCTGTGGTAGTTAAAATGGTTAATTGAGATAGTTCGAAGCCTTATAATTGATAGATATCCTTCCTAAGCTGATTAATATCGCATAGATATAGCTAGAATAGAATACAAAAGACGTCGCTGGTACAGAAGGGGTTAAGATCGTCTAATAGTTGCCATGATATAATGAACAGGATGCCACCGGTACTGTATGGGTTAATGAGGAGTGCTAAGTCGGGTTTTTGTCTCCAGCAGACGGTATATTGCCATGTGCATATCTTGTGTATTCACTTATTACGAAGGTTTTGTAACGAAATATGTCGTTAATCATGAATACTTGGCATTAATACGAGACAGAGACGTGGTAGTCTCATATATGTTCATTAAGTATCTGAAAATTACTATATTCCTTTCTTGTTATTCAATTATTAATATAATTGTGTCACGAAATATGTTAACTATGACAAACTTGGCATTAATACGAGGCAGAGACGTAGTAGTTTCATATGTGTTCGTTTTGGTATCGATACATTTGTTGCTACGGGATTCAATTTACCGGCAGTTGCAATTAAACAGACCATAGTTGCATGTAGAACACTTACGAGATGCAGTATTAGGAAACGCTACATTTGATACGGCTATCATGTTTTATACAATTAACGCAGCATTCAAGTCAGTATTTCTTCTTAACCCCTTGTGGATCATGACGCATTTTAACAGTTTATTTTGGCTATCATTAGGGGATTATATTCAGTTTTGGAAGGGCCTCTTGCAGTCAAAAGGGTGACAACTATCTAAATCATCCCTCTGACTCCCACAATTTCTTCCTAAGCTGCATAAAATCGTCTAATGATGGCCAGAACCAACGGCCAAAATGCGTCATGATCCTGAAGGGGTTAACCTACCTATTAACCAATGAAGGTCGGTACCAATATACAAATTTCGTTTTCCGACTGAAAGGGTTAAGGGGAGATGACCCGTTTGTCTGGTCCTCCTTCTTCATCATGTTTAGCCCCATTAGTTTTCAGATTATGAGACGTTCGGTCAATCATTAGTTTGGCGATTTTAAGACCTTTCGCCTCATTTTTTTTTTTCAATATTAAGACTCTTCGTATCATTTAGGTGTCGATTTTTTCCTGACGAGCGATAGCGAGCCTGTAATTTATGAGAAACCGGCCTTCGGCCGAGACATTTTTCTATCGAAAAATGTACAAATTTATCTTGAAGAAGGTTCTTGGACGGGTTTTTTTTTAAGCTTGGTGTAGGTCTAGTGAGGAAACTAAAAAAAATAAGAAGAAATGCATAACTGAGCAAATATAAACTGGCCTATGCCCCCTTAAAACTCAGTATTTATGTCGCGATTAGGCTTGATAATTGACTATAAATGGGTTCGTGCATTCCGTTAATTAAACTAAGCATCATTTACACTATAAGCTAATGAACCGTCCGTGAGTCTTGGTTAAGGGGGGAGATATATACAGTGTATATATATATATATATATATATATATATATATATATATATATATATATATATATATATATATATATATATATATATATATATATATATATATATTCATGTTTCTCAAATTTCACTCCTAATGGATTTTTAATTATTCTCTCTCTCTCTCTCTCTCTCTCTCTCTCTCTCTCTCTCGATGTACAGCGAACCCGGTCGGAAGATTTGCTTTTAAAGTACCAGCAGCTGATCAAGTCGTTTAAGGAGAAGTCATCAAGGATCATCGTCTCAGGAATCGTCCCCCGGCTCGGTGTAGAGAGCCGATTTTACAACATAGCCACCAGCACAAATCGTTGTCTAGCAAACCTCTGCAGGAAGGAGAACGTGGGATTCGTCGACACCTGGGACAATTTCTACTACGATGACTATTTGTTTTCGGACGATGGAGTTCATCTGAACCAGGTGGGAGCAGCGCGTTTTGGGCGTCTTCTCAACGATGCGGTGAAGGATTTTCGGAGAAGAAATCGACTCAGCACAGGACAACCAGGAAGGAGGACCGACGACAGCGAGGACGGCAATCTACAAAGGAATTAAATACTAATCCGTCAAGAACCGCGAATTTGGATAAAGCTCCACCAACACGACCCAAATTCAAAACCGTCAGGGATAACGACCGAGGACCGAGGACAGCCATGAATGTAAATGTAGATCCGACCAGAACCAATAATTTGAATAAAGACCGTTCCTTGAATCCCAAATCCAAAACTTTGAATGTTTTCTATGCAAACGCTCGTAGCATACGCAATAAATTTTCAGATTTAGAGGAACTAGTGTTTACAGAAAATTATGATGTGATTGGCATAACAGAATCTTGGCTCAATACACAAGATAGAGACTTTTTAGCAGAGTATTCACTTCCCGGTTATGTAATGTTTGAGAACAGCCGAATAAATAAAAATGGAGGTGGCGTTTTATTTTATATCAAAGAAAGTCTTAACCCGACCCTCGTGTCAAAACCTCAAATTGTGAACGTCGACACATCTTTTGTGCTAATAAAGAATAATAAAGGTACAAAAATAATACTTGCGTTAATATACAGACCTCCAGCTCAATCAGTGCAAACTGACCGAGAAAATTTACGAACAAATTGCAGATGTAAGTAACTCACAAGATACCGTAATTTTTGGCGACTTTAATTTACCTGTGACCAAGTGGGGCGATACTCTTACTTCACACTCCGGACATGACTTGTATACGAACTTGCAAGAGAGTTCGCTTTATCAATTTGTTCGAATGCCGACCCGTGGTAATAACGTTCTTGACATTGTACTTGCAACAAAAGAAGAATTGATAGAGAATTTGAATGTTGGTGATGAATTCAGTAACAGCGACCATCGTACGATAACTTTCACTTTAAAGTTTACTAGTAACGAACCAAATAGTAGCATCGAAAAAGTCCCTAATTTCAAGAAAGCAAACTTCCATAAACTTAGAGCTATGTTTAAAGAAACTGACTGGAGCTTTTTAATTCACAATAACGACATAAATACATCTTGGAAGTTATTCGAAACCACTTACCTAAAAGCAGTGCAAGACTGCATACCATCGAAAATACGGCGTCCAGGCCATAATAATAAGCCCAAATGGTGGAATAAAGATATTTCAAACTGCCTGCTTGCTAAAAAATTTGCTAATGATAGATTAAAATCCTCACAAAATGACGAAGAACGGGTGAAATTTGTAGAGCTACGACGCAAAGCCAAAAAGTTAATTAAGCAAAGTAAAAAGACCTTAGAGTTACATATTGCGAATCAAAGTAAAACAAACCCGAAAGAATTCTATAGTTATATCAGAAAGAAAAAAGTAGTTACTTCAACTGTTGGACCGTTAGTCGATGAAAAAGGAGAATACACCAAAGACGAAGTACAAATGAGTAATGCCCTCAATACCTTCTTTACATCAGTTTTTACAACAGAAGACCTCAGTGATATCCCTACACCATCGCCGATTCAGATTGATAATTCAGATGTTCTAAGCAATATCACCGTTACAGAGAGAGAAGTATTGAACTGTTTAGATAAACTCAAGGTAAATAAAACGCCAGGACCTGATACAATCTCGCCTAGAGTTCTAAAGGAAGCTAAGAATGAGCTCTCCAAACCACTGACATTACTATTCAATAAATCCTTGCAGTCTGGAACTATGCCTGATCAGTGGAAGCTAGCCAACGTAACACCGATATTCAAAAAAGGCAGCAAATCCCTACCCAGTAACTATCGTCCAATTAGCTTAACCTCAGTTGTATGTAAAATGCTAGAAACGGTCATACGAGACAGACTCGTAAATCACTTAGAGGAAAATAACATACTTAAAGATACTCAACACGGCTTTCGTAAAAAACGTTCCTGTTTAACAAACCTCTTAGACTTCTTCCACGATATCCTCAACCTCTACGATGAGAGTAAAGCTGTAGATATTATATACCTTGATTTTCAAAAGGCCTTTGACAAAGTTCCCCACAAACGTTTACTGCTAAAACTAAAAGCGCATGGAATACAAGACGGTGTGTTGAAATGGATAGAAAATTGGCTCAGCAACAGAAAGCAAAGGGTAGTCATAAACGGTAAGGCATCTAAATGGACCAATGTAAGTAGCGGGGTACCCCAGGGATCGGTACTAGGACCAATTCTCTTTCTAATTTACATCAACGACATAGATGAGGGTCTCACCTGCACAATCTCAAAATTTGCTGACGATACAAAAATTGCAAATAGCGTACTCTCAAAAGAACAAGTTGACGATATGCAACACAATCTAGATAAATTGTCATGTTGGGCCCAAATTTGGCAAATGAGTTTCAATGCGGATAAATGTAAAGTACTACATGTCGGATACCTAAATGAGAAAGCAAACTATTCGATGAATGGCACTCAGCTTAAGAATGTAAACAGAGAAACTGATCTGGGAGTAACAATATCGAGTAACCTAAAACCGAGTCAACAATGTTCAGAAGTTGTTAAGAAGGCAAACAAAATAATTGGCTTTATAGGCAGGTCATTTGAGCATAAATCCAAAGAAGTTATCCTAACCTTTTACAATTCCTTAGTCCGCCCTCTTCTGGAATACTGCGTTCAATCCTGGTGCCCTTATTACCAAAAAGATATAAACAAGCTAGAACGAGTTCAACGTAGAGTTACCAAAATGATACCTAGCCTAAAGAACAAACCATACGAAGAGCGTCTTAGAGAATTAAATCTATTTCCTTTAACCCAGCGCAGATTAAGAGGCGACTTAATTCAAGTGTTCAAAATCATCAAAGGCATCGACAATATGAACTGTAGTAAGTACTTCACTATCGACCAATCTAATTACACGCGGGGAAACGGTTGCAAAATTATTGGTAAATCTTTTAACTCGCACGAATCTAAGAATTTCTTCTTCAATCGAGTTGTCAACTTGTGGAATGGGCTTCCCCGAGACGTTATAGACTGCAGCACCGTTGATTCATTTAAATTCCGCCTAGACAAATATCTCGCATCAAACCCGCGACTGACTGCGTTTGTAAATGAATAACTTTATCCTCCCCTCAGTTACTAACCCATATGTCCCCTACTAACTTCCTAGTCCTGCCACGTTAGTGGCAGGGCAGTAGTTCCCTTTCCAATGTTCCCTTACCCACTCTAAACCACTGTTTGGACACTTGATCCTCAGTGTTTTGGAGGACAAGCAACCTAGAAGGGTCACTAGACCTGTTGTTGCTTGATTTCCTTTGTACTCCTTTGTACCCTTTGTACTCTCTCTCTCTCTCTCTCTCTCTCTCTCTCTCTCTCTCTCTCTCTCTCTCTCTCTCTCTCTCTCTCTCTCTCTCTCTCTCTCTCTCTCTCTAAAAACTTCCGACCAATGTATAGCAGCTGCAAATAAGGCAAACATAGCATTGGGCTTTATTAAACGAAAATTTACATATAAACATGAAAACGTAATAGTGCCACTGTTCAAAAGTATGGTGAGGCCCCACCTTGAATATGGTGTGCAGTTCTGGTCACCTTATCTGATCAAGGACATTGTAAGACTCGAGTCAGTACAGCGTAGAGCGACGAAGATGATACCCTCATTAAGAAATAAACCATATGAAGAAAGACTTAAACGATTGAACCTGTTCTCATTAAAAAAGAGGAGGTTGAGGGGTCAGCTTATTGAGTGCTTTAAGATACTAAAAGGTTTCGACAAAGTCGATGTAAATGCACTATTCACATTAAACAATACTAATCAAACTCGCGGAAATGGAATGAAATTAAAAACCAAAAAGGCAAACCTAGATGTCACAAAGAGTTTCTTCACCTACAGTGTGGCGACAGAGTGGAATAAACTACCAGCGAGAGTGGTGGAGAGCGACACAATAAACGCCTTCAAGGGAAGGCTTGACCTCTATCTGCAGAGGGCTGGGGTGATATGAATGGAAAAAAAAAAAAAAAAAAAAAATGTATGTATATGTATGTGTGTGCACTGTACAGTATGTATATATATACTGTATATATATGTGTGTATGTATGTATGTGTATATGTATGTGTATATATGTATATATATATATATGTATGTATGTGTATGTGTGTATGTGTATATATGCATATATGCATATTATAGTTTGTAAGGCCAGACTGCCTAGTAAGGACCTTGAGGTCTGTGTGGTCTGTGTATCTATGTAGCTCTATGTAGCTCTCTCTCTCTCTCTCTCTCTCTCTCTCTCTCTCTCTCTCTCTCTCTCTCATGGTCGGGTGCACATCTAGCTTACACCGCTGGCCTCTCTTGCTCAATGTGCCGACTGGAAAAAATGATAATTGTGGATCTCGCGGGGGGACTCGAACCCCTGCCCCCCCCCCCCTCCCTTTACATGTCCAGGAGAGGAGGGGGTGGAAGATTTTTTATAAAGTCTGCTGCCTCGTCTCTCTCTCTCTCTCTCTCTCTCTCTCTCTCTCTCTCTCTCTCTCTCTCTCTCTCTCTCTCTCTCTCTCTCTCTCTCTCTCTCTCTCTCTCTCAGTTATTTTTATCTTCCAGAGCCGTTCATGACATTATATACATTTTGGAGGCATTTCGTGGGGTCGAATTATTGCATAAATTTGAAGATTCTTCGATAGAAAAATGTCCTAGCTGAAGTTAGAGACTCGCTGTCGCTCGTCTAGAAAAAAACAAATAGACACTTGAATGGTCTATAGCCAAACTTACGGACTGAAACATCTCCAGACTAATGAAGGAAAACCGGGGATATCCAAAAAAGACCCCCCCTCGGACCAAATCGGGTTAAATAGTGGAATATTCAAACAGACCAGAACGGTAGGGGTTAGGAAAAAAAAAAAAAACAACAAAAAAAAAAAAACGCAAATTATAACGTTATTTAACCCTCTGCGTACGGTGATGGTTTTGTCCCTTAAGTTATAGCTATTATTGGTCTATTTTGCTCAGATGAATGGGGCGGCTGGGAGGGGGTAAAAAAAGGTAGGGAATTATACCTTTCAGTACATTCATGGCTGTGTCCCTGTAATTATGGCTATTATAGGCCACCCCTTCGGGGATCACGGCGTCAGGCAATAGATAGATAGATTTGATGATTTTATTCGGATGAGAAAAGAATTGTAGGAGCCAGTCAGATTATTTGAGATTGATTATATCCGATTGATTCCTAGAGGGATTCTCAAAACTGAGTATAGTCAATTAATATGAGCGAGAACTAGAGAACTAAGCGAAGCAAAACGTCTTTGTATATCAAAGCCAATTAAATAGTTGATTTTTTCTTTTTCTTCCGAACTCCGTTATTGTACTATCTAATTTATTTTTATTATTAGTATTTTAACCGGAGGTGCGTGGCGTGGCGGGAGGTTAGAATAAATAGAATGTCCAGAGATATTCGCACTTATTGCAACATCTCTCCTTATCTGATTGACTCCTTACACATGCACAAACCTCTTTCATCAATAACAAATTTAATAGATTGCCAAATTCTAGCTCGTCCCAAGCTTTCTAGCATCTAGCCAAAAACCTCTCCAACAAGTTTGCTTCCTCGTTTTTGCCTCCTCTTTTCCACTCCAACAGCACCACCGTCACCTCTTCCTCTGATAAAGCTGAACTTTTTGCTCAGACTTTCGCTAGAACCTCCGCCTTGGAAGATGTTGGTGCTATTCCTCCTTCTCCAGCCCCTCTCGCTTGCTTTTGCCTATTATCTTAATATTTTCTAAGGATGTACTTTCTGCCCTCTCTGGGCTTAATAGTAAGAAAGCATACAGACCAGATGGTGTAGTGCTGACTCCCTGCCTAGGCAACCTCTTTCGCCTCTGTCTTTCTTCTAACGTCTTCCTTTCTTACTGGAAGTTTGCTCTTATTTAACCTGTCCCAAAGAAGGGTGACCGCTCTCAACCCTTCAACTATTATCCAATTGCTCTCATTTGTTGCATCTCCAAAGTCTTTTAGTATATTCTTAATTCAAATTTTGTTACACATTTTTCTTCCCATCATTTTCTCTCAGATCGCCAGTATGGTTTCCTTAAGGGACACTATACTGGTGATCTACTTTCTTACCTTTCTAACTCTTGGTCAGCCTCCTTCCGGGACTTTGGCGAGACTTTTTCTATTGCGCTAGACATATCAAAAGTCCTCGATAGAGTCTGGCACAAATCTCTAATTTCCAAAATATTCTCCTTTCTATTCCTCTATCTGTGTCTTTATATCTAATTTCCTTTCTGGCCGTTCCATAGCTGCAGTTGTGGACGACACACTTCCTCAACCTATTAACTCCGGTGTTCCTCAGGGTTCTGTTCTGTCTCCAGTTCTCTTCCAAATATTCATTAATGATCTTCTCGACTTTACCTCTAACCCTATTCACTCACATGCTGATGACTCCACCTTACGTTATTCAACTAGTTTTCCACGACGACCCACCACGCAGTCACTACTAAATTAATGTGATGAGGCCATAGCACGCTTATCTTCTGATCTATCAACTATTCCCGATTGGGGCAGAGAGAATCTTGTTACTTTCAATGTCTCCAAAACCCAATTGCTCCTTTTATCTACCCATTGTAATCTTCCACAAGGCTATCACTTTTCAACAATACACAACTCAACCCTTCATCTTCTCCCAATATTCTTGATGTATCTTTTTCTCCTCGCCTTTCTTGGAAAGATCATATTATCACTCTTACTTTAACAGATTCCCTGAAGTTAGTTGTGCTCAACTGTCTTTGTGGGTTCTTCAGCCCTGCACATCTTCTTGCTCTGTACAGGGGCACTGTGCACCCATGTATCGAGTATTGTTCGCATGTGTGGGTAGACTCAGCCCATACCGCACTTCTTGAAAGGGTAGAGTCAAAAGCAGTTTGTCTCATGATTTCACTTCCTCTTACAAATTCCCTACAATCTCTCTATATACCACAATGTTGCGTCTCTCACACTTTTCTATCGCTATTACAGTAGTCATAATATTCCTCAGAGATTTCTCAGTGTATACCTCCTCCCTTGCGGAGAGTGGGGGGAAACCACCTTGCAACACATTGCCACCCCTTCTGTCCAACTCTCTGAATCAGGAATTAACTAATTGTTCAAGTCTTTCTTCTCAACAAGTAAGCTCTGGAACTCCCTCCCTCAATCTGTCTTTCCCCCATCCTATGACTTAATCTGCTTCCACCTCTGTGTGTCCAGACATTTTGACTCTAATATACCTTGAATTTGTACTCTGTCACTCTTTCAAATTTAGGGGGACACTTGGAGGTTTTGGTCAAGTGGTCATGCCACTGGTCTGGTAATCCAAAGGTCCCGGGTTCGTATCCCAATGTATCAATGGGGAGATATTATTGGGATGGAATTTGTGCTGTACCTAGTATCAGTGCATTACCACAAAGCCCACCGAAATGCCAAAAAACTGCCCTCATTGTTCCCTGATTAAATTGCACTGTATGAATATTCCCGTGTTCAAAATATGCTACACGAGAGCAATGCCTAGTGAGTTCATTGCTTAAGGGGAGATTTCTACTTGAGGAATTCTTTTCTGGACCCCTTTCTCCCTCATGTTTAGCCCCATTGCTTTTGAGATTTTAAGATGTTCGCCCCATTAGTTTGGCGATTTTAAGAATTTGTGCCCCATTTTAAGACCTTTCGTCCCATTTAGGTGTCATTTTTTTTCCTGGCGAGCGATAGCGAGCCTGTAATTTAAGAGGAACCGGCCATTGGCCGAGAAATTTTTCTACCGAAAAATGTATAAATTTATCTAGAAAGGAAGCCTAGGGGGTGTATTTTTAAGCTTGATGGAGGACTAGGGAACAAACTAAAAATCTCCCCTTAATAGGTGGCGTTCTGAGAGTGAAGGTCCGAGTCTATGAGATGAGACAGTGAAGCACTGGGGCGAGGCAGCTTCAGAGATGGGGCTGCTTCAAGCCGTGGGTGGGCAACCGGGCCCCGTGCATCTTGCGAAGGCAAGCTAGCTGGGGCTGGTTGCATCTCAAAGTGCTCTGACTCACTCCCTAGACTGGAACGAGACTTCATGGGATTCACCGTTGAATGCACGATTGAATTTACAGGCTCTCAGCCTATGCCCGAGAGGGAGTAGTTAGAATATAGACAAAAATGCAGCATTGCCTTTTGTTTCCTTCATACACATCGAAGAAAATATATTGCTGGCGTAACGTAAAACTTCTCTTATACCACCTCTGATAATATTAACCGATGTTTCTGGTATCGCAAACTTTCATCGTGATATAGCTAAGCTTTAATTCAGAGGCATTATTCTACCGTATCTGATGTCTCCACCAAATTATTACTGTATCTGTGATGGTGTGCAATTTAGATTCTGCAATTAAACACATTATTGATTCTATCGCACTTCTGAGCTGTGACTATCGGTTTGTTCTTTCGTTAACACTCTCTCTCTCTCTCTCTCTCTCTCTCTCTCTCTCTCTCTCTCTCTCTCTCTCTCTCTCTCTCTCTCTCTCTCTCTCTCTCTCTCTCTCTCTCTCTTTGACCTGACCTTTGATTGTAAAACTGTTTGTTCACAGATTTATGAATAAGCATTTAATTGTATACCGTTTTTTACAAGCAACAACTTGTACTTAAGCCACTATAGTGGCTTAAGTACAAGTTGTTGTATATAAGTGAATAGCTTAGGACAGTTACTGATAAAGTGTTGAATGTTTTCATATCGACGAAAAGAATTATACATGTTTAAGGGGAGATCTCCACTTGAGGGATTTTTTTCTTGACCCCTTTCTCCCTCATGTTTAGCCCCATTGCTTTTTATATTATAAAACGTTTGCCCCATTAGTTTAGCGATTTTAAGAACTTTCACCCCATATTAAGACCTTTCGTGCAATTCAGGTGTCGATTTTATCCTGGCGAGCGATAGCGAGCCTGTAATTTAAGAGGAACCGGCCTTTGGCCGGGACATTTTTCTACCGAAAAATGTACAAATTTATCTTGAAAGGGACTCAAGGGGGTGTAATTTTAAGCTTGATGGAGGTCTAGGGAACACACTAAATACCTCCCCTTAAGTCAATTATACTTTAAAGATTGTATACAAAATGCAAAATACTGTATAGTACTGTAGGTTATGAATTTATTTTAAAGGTACCGTGAACTGTTCAGGATTTGGGCTATAAATAAAATATTTGCTCCAAAAGTATGCATGAAAATTTAATCTCTTACCAGCTCATTTATCTATATACAGTATAATGGATTTTTGTTATACTAATATATAACTCTGGCTCCTATCATTATAAATAAGTTATATATTCCAAAACAATTATTATGTTCTCATTTGGCAGAAAAGGAAACAAAAATAAAAAATCACAAAATTAATTAAAGCTAAAAAAAATAAAAAATAATATATCATAACTCGACCCAACGAAACTATGATTTGCGCTAAAACAAACGACAGTATGACAAGCAGGAATCATGCGACTAATTCCATCCAACCAAAATATACGTGGAAATTTAAATTAACTAGATATTTCATTGACTTGAGCGAAAAATATACGCGAAAAGTGGCACAGAAAAAAAAAAGTGTCTTTAAGCTCTGTTAATTGAATGTACGCCCAAGCGTAAAGAAAGGGGAGGAGTTAATTATTCTGATCATTAAGGGAGCCCACCTCGCTTTTTTTTATCTTTCTCTCCCTCTCTTTTTAATTTGTATCCATTTGGCCCCATTCAGCCTACTGTTTTAAGACGTTTACCCCCATCCAGGTGTCAATATTTTCCCGGCGAGCGGTAGCAAGCCAGCATATATGTTTTTTGTTTTGACAGCAAGCTAAGTTTGTACATTTTTCGATAGAAAAATGTCTCCGGCGAAGCCGGATTTCTCCATACAATGCTGGCTCGCTATCGCTCGCCAGGAAGTAATCGACACCGGGATAGGGATAATTAAACGTCTTAAAATAGTGGGCTGAATGGGGCCGAATGGATACAAGCCAGGGAAAGAGAGAAAAGGAGAGAAATATAAAACAAAACGGTGACCCCCTTTAATTTGATCACAATATCATGAGATTAAAAAGAGAAGAAATCGCTTAACAATCCTTATAACATTTAAATGTTTTGATTAGTAATTAACATACACAGAAATATAAATGTTTTGATTAGTAATTAACATACACAGAAATATAAATGTTTTGATTAGTAATTAACATACACAGAAATATAAATGTTTTGATTAGTAATTAACATACACAGAAATATAAATGTTTTGATTAGTAATTAACATACACAGAAATATAAATGTTTTGATTAGTAATTAACATACACAGAAATATAAATGTTTTGATTAGTAATTAACATACACAGAAATATAAATGTTTTGATTAGTAATTAACATACACAGAAATATAAATGTTTTGATTAGTAATTAACATACACAGAAATATAAATGTTTTGATTAGTAATTAACATACACAGAAATATAAATGTTTTTATTAGTAATTAACATACACAGAAATATAAATAAATATAATACACATTTGTTTATTCTATGACTCCATCTCAAGCTAAATTGTTCATTATTTTTGTTTTACTGTGTGTATTTTGTTTTCTCTTCATCCTTGTGCACCATTTTGCTAAACAAATTGGCTACTACTGATTGAACTCGGTTAGGCGAGCACAATATATATATATATATATATATATATATATATATATATATATATATATATATATGTGTGGAATTAAAACATGAAGGTTATAAGTTTGAACCCCTCTAAAGTTGGAGAATATACGCCCCTATTACGCCCCTGCCTCCTTCCCTGTCTTTTTGTGACCTTAAATGTCTATTGTTACGGATTTTTTTTTTTTTTTTGGTACCTCAGGTTGGTGGGTCTAATTGAGTCCTTATTTTTCGAAAGTATTTTTTTGTATTTTTTTGGTATTTGTCCATATCAGTTGCGGAGATAATATATACGCCATTGCGTATCTGTCGGTTTCTATGGTTGCTTGAGTCGAGGACTAAATAAATAAATTAATTAATATAAATTAAAACGATAAATAAATACAAAATATAGAAACTACTACCGGTACTACTACTCTCTCTCTCTCTCTCTATATATATATATATATATATATATATATATATATATATATATATATATATATATATATATATATATATATATATATATATACCGGTGTGTATATATATATATATATATATATATATATATATATATATATACCGGTGTATATATATATATATACCGGTATATATATATATATATTTGTATTATTGTATTCTTATTTTTTTATTTTTCTTGTTTACACCAGTATGATCACAGTAACATAAGTGTTTCGAGCGTTCGAGTGTGGCAAACATTATACGTACAGTAAGTGTTTCGAGCGTTCGAGTATGGCAAACAATATACGTACAGTAAGTGTTTCGAGCGTTCGAGTGTGGCAAACATAATATACGTACAGTAAGTGTTTCAAGCGTTCGAGTGTGGCAAACATAATATACGTACAGTAAGTGTTTCGAACGTTCGAGTGTGGCAAACCTAATATACGTACAGTAAGTGTTTCAAGCGTTCGAGTGCAATTATTATTTTTTTCTGTGTGGATGAGGGAGACAAATGGCAAAACTGGCTTTGACGATTGCCTCCCCCATAGTTGAAAGAGTGACAGAACCAAAATCAAGGAACGTACTAGCCAAAATGCCTTGACACATGGAGCTTGAAGCAAATTAAGTCATAGGATGAGGGAAAGATGGATTCAGGGAGAGAGTTCCAGAGCTCAGCTGTTGAATAGAAGAAAGATTGGGAATATCGTTTCACTCTTGGGTTGGAGAGTTGCACAGAGTAGGGGTGGGATTGTGTTGCAAGAGTATTAGTACATAATACAAATATATAAATTGGTTTGAGTGAATGAGTGTTTACACTTTTATATTTGTTCTATTTATTTATATACCGGTATTATTATTATATATATATATATATATATGTATATATATATATATATATATATATATATATACTGTATATATTTATATATATATATATATATTTTTTTTTTTTTTTTTTTTTTTTTTTTATTATTATTTTTTTTTTAAATGTGTAGAGAAGTGAATTTGTCCAAAGTTGGGGAATGTGAGGCCGGGGCAGCAAACTCCATTATCGAAGCCTCTCCTCCTCCTCCTACTCCACTGTTTTCGTGCCAATCTCTTAATTGCTTACGGTCTGGTGGATATTTATGAGCTCCCGGATGAGTGCCCTGACTGAGGGAACAATGGTCAGACGCCATAAATATACAAGGGAAGAAAAATAGAGTAGTGTGAAAGCGAAGAGGCTCTTAGTACACAGGCCAGCCAGTACCAGTGTTGCCAGGTTAGCTTCTTTACCGCTGGATCTATAGACTGCACGGCCAGCCACCAGTGTTGCCAATTAAGTTATTCTGTCGCTACATAGATACACTGACTGCACTGACATTACTATCCATGCTAGGCAGCCCGGATTTGAATCAAACACAGTAGTCGCTACTAATTGGATAATACATATAGCAAACCAGAAGGCTCTCTCTATACCCACCACTCCCTCCTATCACCAGTCGGCATAAAATATGTGGGTGTTTTATTTGGGTGGTTATTGGTGTTAACCCGCGCAGTGCCGGGGATTTTTTTTTTTTTTTTTTTTTTTTTTTTTATTGAGATAGTCTGTAACCTTTTGATGGGTACATGTCCTTCCTAACCTGAATAAAATCGTCCAATAGTTGCCAGAGTATAATGAAAAGGAAATCCCCAGTACTGAATGGATTAAGAAACATTGGAAGATGGGAAGGGAAGACTGAAAAGGGAAGCATGGGTACAAATAATAGATTGACATAGGTTTATAGAAATGTACATAGATACACTGAGCACACGGACCTTACGATCCAAACGTGGTTATCAGTACTTAATTATAATGTACAGTATATAGCAGAACCTCAAATAATGGTGATGGGCTGGTCTATCAGAGTGAGAACTGAGCGATCTCTGCCATACCCATAGCTTACTCTGACTGTTCCTTTTACTTATATATTTTCTAGATCTCAAGTGACGGCGCCTCTTCCGTGGATTGACCTCCCAATCTGCCAACCTAGAAGTTGACAGATTGGAAGCCAAAGCGTCACATTTTTTCCTTTGCCCCTCAACTTTCTCTTCATAATTGCTGAGGGGCACAGGGCCTGGGGTGGGGCTTTGGTTTCCCGGGCGTTTCCGCACCCTCCTCAGCTCCCCGCCATGGAGTGGCTTCAGTCACCCAGGCTTTATTGTGGTAGGCAGGGAGGGTTCTGTGGGGGCGGTCGCTTATGGCCTTGGCCTTGCTCGGGGCCTTGGGGCTGTTCGGCCAGGCAGCCTGGGGAACAGCAACAACAACAACAACCTCAAATAAACGAGAGAGAGAGAGAGAGAGAGAGAGAGAGAGAGAGAGAGAGAGAGAGAGAGAGAGAGAGAGAGGGGCACGATAGCAAAACGTGTATATATGAGGGAAAGGTGTTCTCTTGGGTGCTTAAGAATATATGGACTAGTTAATGACATTGGTTATTTATGGTATAGTGAAAATATAATTCATGTTTTCTTAGGCATTGAACCTTGCATTATAAAACATTGATGCTGGTTTATGGCATTGATTTTTAAACTACGAACAACTTAATAACAATACTAACAACAAGAACATGCTGAATTATGTATTAATATGTACAGGTTATTTGCCTGTGTATATACTGTACATACATGTATTAATAATTATAAAACTAATAAGAATGGAACGGATAACTGTAACATAGATCCTACCACTACTACTAACAATGAAAAACATACAATAACAATGTCAAAAATTAATACTTGTAACAATAATAATCTTAATCTAATAATGTTACAACTGCTAATAATCATAATAAAAATGGCAATTGATATATTAACGCACCATGAGCAGCTTATAGAAAATGTAGACCAAAGGCGGCCTATAAAGAAAACGAGATATGGGATGACGAAGCAGGAATGAGATAGTGATAACAAGTAGCAGAGAGAGAGAGAGAGAGAGAGAGAGAGAGAGAGAGAGAGAGAGAGAGAGAGAGGAGAGAGAGGGGGGGGGGGGGGGGAGGGGTAGGGATCAGTGAGATGGGAAGGGAGGGAGAGAGGGAGGAGAGGGATAGGACAGAATGTGAGTGAAAAAACAGGAGAGAGAGTGAGAGAGACAGAGAGAGAGAGAGAAAGAGAGAGGGGGGGGGGGAGAGGCGCGAAAAAGAGAAAGGGAGTGAAGTAGAGAGAAAAGGGGAGAAAGAGAGAGAGAGAGGTGTATGTGTGAGTGAGAGAGAAGCACGATAAAAAACATTAGAAAGCTGTGTGGGGAGGAAAATACTAAATGCTTATACAGAGGAGGCAGGGGGGGGGGGGGGGCAGGCAGGGAGGACGGGGAAACTGACGATGGGTAACGAGATATTGAAGGGAAATATATAAATCAGTCTGGATAACTCTGAAATGGTTGAAGGGAGAAAAGAAAATGTTATAATATTTGTAAAGAAGCGGCTCTCTCTCTCTCTCTCTCTCTCTCTCTCTCTCTCTCTCTCTCTGTATATATATATACAGGGTGTTTCAGTTGAAGTTTTCATAACTGACAGGACGTATTGGTTACCCAATAATAACATTATTTTATTGTATGACGTGCGGGGTGAGTATTTATATTTACGGAGATATTACACATCAAAAGTTACAAAGTGCAGTCTAAGGGGTAAAACCGAATGTTTCAAAGCTAACACAGGGCAGAAAATCTTTGTTACGATGTAGATTATTTAATTCCAATTAGGAAAGGTCTATGGACGTCAGAGGGTTAATTGAGATAGTCTTTACCCTTTAAACCACCACAGGTCCTTCCTAAGCTGTATACAATCGTCGAATGATAGCCAGAATAAACTATCAAAATGCGTCATGATCCTCAAGGGGTTAAGTTATCATTAGGGTGTGATAGAAGCAGTTCCTTTAAGTTATTACAAAATTAATGATCTATTGCTACAAATGTTGAAATTTAGCTAAGTATTTGGAAAATAAGTTTGTATTTTGATTATCACAAGATATTAATCCATTCAGTACCCGTGATATCCTTTTAATTTTAGTTTGGCTACTGTTAGATGGTTTTATTCAGTTTAAAAAGGGCGTCCGGCAATGATCAGGCTTCGAACTAAATCACTTCACAATGTGTACTGCCACAGATCCTTCTTCAACTGCACACAATCTTCTAAATGTAGCTAGAATAAAATTATATATACTTTGCCGGTACAAAGGGGGTTAAGAAGGTACGGTAATTGGAATATCAATAGTATTTTAAGTGTGGTAATAGATTATTTGTTTGTATTCTCATTCTACTAATAAACAAGCAACGTCTCCCAATTAACAAGCACCGTCTCCCAATTAACAAGCACCGTCTCCCAATTAACAAGCAACGTCTCCCAATTAACAAGCACCGTCTCCCAATTAACAAGCAACGTCTCCCAATTAACAAGCAACGTCTCCCAATTAACAAGCACCGTCTCCCAATTAACAAGCAACGTCTCCCAATTCACAAGCACCGTCTCCCAATTAACAAGCAACGTCTCCCAATTAACAAGCAACGTCTCCCAATTAACAAGCAACGTCTCCCAATTAACAAGCAACGTCTCCCAATTAACAAGCACCGTCTCCCAATTAACAAGCACCGTCTCCCAATTCACAAGCACCGTCTCCCAATTAACAAGCAACGTCTCCCAATTAACAAGAAACGTCTCCCAATTAACAAGCAACGTCTCCCAATTAACAAGCAACGTCTCCCAATTAACAAGCACCGTCTCCCAATTAACTAGCACCGTCTCCCAATTAACTAGCACCGTCTCCCAATTAACAAGCACCGTCTCCCAATTAACAAGCAACGTCTCCCAATTAACAAGCACCGTCTCCCAATTAACAAGCACCGTCTCCCAATTAACAAGCAACGTCTCCCAATTAACAAGCAATGTCTCCCAATTAACAAGCAACGTCTCCCAATTAACAAGCAACGTCTCCCAATTCACAAGTCGAGCACGTACAATTAGAGATAACTAGACTTAGATGTGTGGGAGTTAGTGTTTTGTCTGTGTGTGTTCGTTGTGTTATGTTGTGTTTTGTGTTTTGTCTGTGTGTGTTCGTTGTGTTATGTTATGTTTTGTGTTTTGTCTGTGTGTGTGTTCGTTGTTTTATGTTGTGTTTTGTGTTTTCCCTGTTCTTGCTCTGTCTTGAGTCGGCCACCCCCAAGAAAAAGAAAACAAAAATAGGGAAAAAGAAAAGAAAAAAATAGGAAACGTGGGGATTGGGCCTGAGTAGGTAGATAGATAGAAACAGATTAGCATAATTACTGGATTTTTTTGTATTGTACTTTTATCAAGAAAACGGGGACATTTGCAACGCGAATATAATCTATTATTTGTGTTCTTTCTTATTTGCACCTTTATGACCTCGCATAATTTAATTGCTAAGTAACGTCTGGTAATCCACAAGGAGAACACGTGCAATTAAAGATACCAGAAATAAATTAGCATATAATCACCAACAATAATTCATGCGCCTCCAAACAGCTTAATTAATAGATCGTTGAGGTGAGTGCCTTTGGATCGTATGATAAACAGAAGTTAATGAGAGTATGCCAGCTCTTTAATTGTACGCCAGCTCTTTAATTGTACGCCAGCTCTTTAATGATACGCCAGCTCTTTAATTGTACGCCAGCTCTTTAATTGTACGCCAGCTCTTTAATTGTACGCCAGCTCTTTAATTGTACGCCAGCTCTTTAATGATACGCCAGCTCTTTAATGATACGCCAGCTCTTTAATTGTACGCCAGCTTTTTAATGATATGCCAGCTCTTTAATTGTACGCCAGCTCTTTAATTGTACGCCAGCTCTTTAATTGTACACCAGCTCTTTAATTGTATGCCAGCTCTTTAATTGTACGCCAGCTCTAATGATACGCCTGCTCTTTAATTGTACGCCAGCTCTTTAATGATACGCCAGCTCTTTAATTGTACGCCAGCTCTTTAATGATACGCCAGCTCTGTAATGATACGCCAGCTCTTTAATGATACGCCAGCTCTTTATTTGTACGCCAGCTCTTTATTTGCCACCCGACAGAGGTACGAATTATAAGAGTTTGAAATAAGCGCGGTCACAGATGCATTTATTGTGTTAGGGTTGAGTAATAAAATACTGGAACTTTGACTTGCGTAGAAGTCAGTCTGTTTGCTTTCAGCTGACGGTCAATTAATTCCTGTAGAATCTGATTTATCAATATGTAATGGAAGAATATGATATAATCTAATTAATTAATTTCACTCCCAACACCAAACACCTCCAAATGAAAATAATGAAAACATTTGATCCTCCCGGGATTCGAACCTTGGATCTTGCATACATATATTTAACCACTCTAACCTCCTATGTCTGCATCATGATAAGAATCTAATATATTAATTTCACTCCCTACACCAAATACTTATTAATGAAAGCATGTGATCCTACCGTGATTCGAACCTGTGTTACCAAATACAGATCCTAAACACTCTAAGCATTACACCATCACGACCAATTTCTCACAATGAAAAACATATAGTACTACTAAATCATTGTAAAAACAAGTAATGCAGATAGTGACATGACAAACGTCAGCTGGAAGTAAAACGACTGTAGGCCTTGCAATACTGTAACTGCCATTAATGTTGCTAACCTGGGACACCATCCAATATCAACAAGTAATAACGCTACGAAATTTAGATTACATGAATGGGTCATGGTAAGATTTTGAATGGAAACAATAGTCCATATCTAGCCTACAATTAAATGAATAATATATATATATATATATATATATATATATATATATATATATAGTATACGGCTTCTGTGTGTGTAATCCTATTGATACATGGGTTGGAGGGGGGGGGGGGGGAAACCATGTACAATTTGTGTGTTCGTTCGTCTGTGGACCATTCTGTAGATACACTAAGAGAGTTTGCCACTTATACTGAGTAAGCATTAATGGTGTTGTACTATGTCAAGAACGCTTTTCAATGTGTGTGTGTGTGTGTGTACATTAGTGATACATATTGTATTTGTAATCAGAATTAATTATAATATTAAAAGTCTGTATAATGAACTCAAATTAATAAATAACTTTGAATGCGTACTAGTTTTGTAATAATCTAATTGTTCTAAAAATATTACCGGTACTTAGAGAATAGATTTGTTATTGTGTACCCTGAAGCGGCCAAATGGAACACCTTAAAGACTAGTTATTAACAAACTCTTCCCTGGGTATAATTACGCCGACATCGATATATTGTATATTAGCGGCTATTGTTTGCTTTCATAGCGCAGTACACCATTGTTTGCTTTCATAGCGCAGTACACCATTGTTTGCTTTCATAGCGCAGTACACCATTGTTTGCTTTCATAGCGCAGTACACCATTGTTTGCTTTCATAGCGCAGTACACCATTGTTTGCTTTCATAGCGCAGTACACCATTGTTTGCTTTCATAGCGCAGTACACCATTGTTTGCTTTCATAGTGCAGTACACCATTGTTTACTTTCATAATTGTTTACTTCATAGCGCAGTACACCATTGTTTGCTTTCATAGCGCAGTACACCATTGTTTGCTTTCATAGCGCAGTACACCATTGTTTGCTTTCATAGCGCAGTACACCATTGTTTGCTTTCATAGCGCAGTACACCATTGTTTGCTTTCATAGCGCAGTACACCATTGTTTGCTTTCATAGCGCAGTACACCATTGTTTGCTTTCATAGCGCAGTACACCATTGTTTGCTTTCATAGCGCAGTACACCATTGTTTGCTTTCATAGCGCAGTACACCATTGTTTGCTTTCATAGCGCAGTACACCATTGTTTGCTTTCATAGCGCAGTACACCATTGTTTGCTTTCATAGCGCAGTACACCATTGTTTGCTTTCATAGTGCAGTACACCATTGTTTGCTTTCATAGCAGCTTTCATAGCGCAGTACACCATTGTTTGCTTTCATAGCGCAGTACACCATTGTTTGCTTTCATAGTGCAGTACACCATTGTTTACTTTCATAGCGCAGTACACCATTGTTTACTTTCATAGCGCAGTACACCATTGTTTGCTTTCATAGCGCAGTACACCATTGTTTGCTTTCATAGCGCAGTACACCATTGTTTGCTTTCATAGCGCAGTACACCATTGTTTGCTTTCATAGTGCAGTACACCATTGTTTGCTTTCATAGCGCAGTACACCATTGTTTGCTTTCATAGCGCAGTACACCATTGTTTGCTTTCATAGCGCAGTACACCATTGTTTGCTTTCATAGCGCAGTACACCATTGTTTGCTTTCATAGCGCAGTACACCATTGTTTGCTTTCATAGCGCAGTACACCATTGTTTGCTTTCATAGCGCAGTACACCATTGTTTGCTTTCATAGCGCAGTACACCATTCTCTACAGTCTGATTCAGAAGTCGTGTAATACTTTAACTGTAGTGCTGTGGTTATTACAAAGCACAAGCTGCACCTTAAAGCACCTTCACCCTTTGAATATGAGAGAGAGAGAGAGAGAGAGAGAGAGAGAGAGAGAGAGAGAGAGAGGGGAAGGGGGGGGGGGGTAGAGAAGAGATGGAGAGATGAAGGCTGTCAGCGTGAGATCCCAGACAGGTATTAACATGTACAAGAGACAGCCTAGACTCCTATCACCAACACAGGTCACCACCTCATTAGTCTCTTCATTAGTAAGGCTGCACGCTAGTATCTTAAGGGAGCCCACCTCGCTTTTTTTTATCTTTTTCTCCCTCTCTCTTTGGCTTGTATCCATTCGGCCCCATTCAGCCTACTGTTTTAAGACGTTTATCCCCATCCAGGTGTCAATATTTTCCTGGCGAGCGGTAGCGACCCATCATATATATATATTTTTGTTTTGACAGAAAGATAAATTTGTAAATTTTTCGATAGAAAAATTTCTCCGGCGAAGCCGGATTTCTCCATACAATGCTGGCTCGCTATCGCTCGTCAGGAAAAAAATCGACACCTGGATGGGGATAAACGTCTTAAAACAGTTGGCTGAATGGGGCCGAATGGATACAAGCCAGGGAAAGAGAGAAAAGGAAAGCATATATATAAACAAAACGGTAACCCCCCTTTAGGATGCATGCTATAGTCTATTCGCTGTAAGTAGGCGAAAAATCATGACCTCTATCCTCTGTAACTCAAAAAAGACCACAGCAAATTGGCTGTACATTTTCACATCTATTCCTTGACCGACTCTTCCCAAATGGTAAAAATATTAGCTCGTTTACTCTAGTCGTGTTTTAGTTACAGAGGATAGAGGTCATGATTTATCGCCTACTTAGTACAGCGAATAGACTATACAGACTCCTATCAGCAACACAGGTCACCATCTCATTAGCCTCTTCACTAAGGCTGCATGCTAGTATCTTAATCTAGCTAAATGCTTCTAGCTTACTTTCTCCCCCATATGACTTAGGGAACAAGATTCATCTCTCTTCAGTGCTAACTTATTAGTGAGGGGGAGGGGGGGGGGGGGGGGGAGTTTGCCCTCTAATTCCTCCTTAGAATTCATGGAATCTTTTCGTTGCAAATAAGTTTTTTATTTTTATTTATTTTTTCCATTGGTTTTGGGCAGTTTTTACCACTGCTCCTTCCTTTATATATACATATATATATATATATATATATATATATATATATATATATATATATATATATATATATATATATATATATATATATATATATATATATATATATATATATATATATTTCATCTATATATTTCAAGCTACCTGACCCTTATCTGCAAGGTTGTGTCTGCGCATGATTACCCCAGCGACTCTCCTTCCTCCCTCCCCCATGACATCACCACCCTGGTATAACTCTCCTTCGGTCTACAGGTTACACTTCTTCAGTATAAGATGGCACCATTAGTTTGGCGATTATAAGACCGTTCGCTCCATTTTATTGGCATTTAGGTGCCGATTTCATCCTGGCAAGCAACACCGAACCTGCAATTTAAGAGGAACCGGCCTTTGGCTGGGACATTGTTTCTACCCCCCCCCAAAAAAAAATATATATATATATATCTAGGAGGGTCTGGGTAGGGGAGGGGGGTATGTAAAGTTTGATGAGGTCTAGGTAGCAAACTATATTTGAAAAAGAAAATACAATAAAATAAAAATTAAAACAATCAAACTAAATTAGGGTTTTTGGCAAATTTAGTTTTCGTTTGCGAAATAGTGAAATAACGAGATGTCTTTATAACTTTGATTGGCGTATGCTACCCGTAGATTATAATAATTATATCCTGTATGACAATTAGCTGGCCTGTGTATTATTTTAGATCCAATTAAACGGTTATAAAATGTCACATGCATTTAAGAATTACTCCTATTTAAAGATAATAATCATGCCTTATAATCCATTAAAATGTTTTAGTATATCTTCATATTCTTAGCATGAATAGCTAGAACTAGGAATAATAATGTCATTCTTATCTGGATTTTACTATGAAACACGCAAACACACACACACAAACAAATTGGAGACAAACACGGAGACAAATTGGGCTTGTCTCCTTTCATGTGTTAGCCTCAGTTCACCTAGCTGTAAATAGGTACCTGGAATAAGTGGACGACGTTGTGACGTCCCATCTGGGGTTGGCAAAAATGGTACAAGGCGAGATGGGTATCATATGGTTCACCTAAGCTGATGGCTACCTAAGCCTTCGGGCGAGACGGTACCGTCTATAGTGAGAATGGTACCATACAGATCCACCCTAAACCTTCGTTTCCGATGTCGCCAATTGGCTAAAAAATACAGACTACACACACATCCACAGCCATTCCAACGATACATATAACACCTACACATATAGGAGGCGGGAAATAACGAGCATGCTCACTCCCGCAATACAACTAGAGTAAGTACAACTAGAGTAAGTACACACACACATATATTTTTTGAAATAATATATATGAATATTCGAGAGGAACTGGATGTAAGCTTGACTGTGCTACCCTTTCATAAATGGGATTTAATAATAAAGAGTAAAAGGTACATTTGCATCATTCAGAGCAGACCTCCTTTTCCGAGTGGTGTGTGTTGAGATCGTTTTCGTGTCGCGTGTAACGGTGATAGGAATCTAGGCCTTGGAGAGAGAGCTATTGTAAGGTGGAACGTCTCCTTAAGGGGAGGCTTTTAGTTTGTTTTCTACTCCTCCAGCAATCTTAAAATTTCACCCCGTTGACCCTGTTTCAAGATAAATTTGTACATTTTTCGGTAGAAAAATTTCCCGGCTGAAAGCCGGTTCCTCTTATATTACAGGCTCGCTATCGCTCGCCAGGATAAAATCGACACCTAAATGCCACGAAAGGTCTTAAAATTGACAGAAATGGGTCGAAAGTTCTTAAAATCGTCAAAATAATGAGGCGAACGTCTTAACATTAGAAAAGCAATGGGGCTAAACATGAGGGAGAAAGGAGTCTAGAAAAAAAATCCCTCAAGTGGAAATCTCCCCTTAAGGGGGTAGTGCTTGTTTTTTGCTCTATATATGTTTGTTTAGTAATATATATATATTGAGTGTCATCGCTACACCTCCATCAAGCTTTAAAAAGACCCCCTCTAGACTCCCTTTCAAGATAATTACACCCCCTAGACTCCCTTTCAAGATAATTACACCCCCTAGACTCCCTTTCAAGATAATTACACCCCCTAGACTCCCCTTTCAAGATAAATTTGTAAACGTTTCGGTATAAAAATTTCCCGGCCAAAGGGTGCCGCTAGAAGAGTGGCGAACACATCAAAAGTATAAAGGCCGCTTCCTTCTATAATTACAGGCTCGCTATCGTTCACCAGGAAACATCGACACCTAAATGGCACGAAAGGTCTTAATATTGACAACAAAAATAGGTGAAATTTCTCAAAATCGTCAAACTAACGGAGCGAACGTCTTAAAGTCTCAAAACTATTATGCTAAACATAGGGAGAAGGGGGTCCATAAAAAGCGACTATACCTCCCCCATAGTCTGGCTACCTTACCATACAGTGGCTGGACATATTCACCCATGACGCCATTTTGGGAGCAATACTTTCTTTCTCCTACTCAACAAGTAACCTCTGGAACTCTCTCCCTCAATCGGTCTTTCCTTTATCCCATGACTTAGAATGCTTTAGACTCAGTGTGTCCAGGTATTTTGACTCTGACGTAAGTAACATGAATTTGGCTTTGTGACTCTTTCAATTGTGGTTTTATGGTGGAAGGGATAGAAAGTCAAACGGTTGTCCAGAACGGCCGCAACCAAAATGGCCACGGTACCAGGTCTGTGCCATCTGAGTGTGTTTAGGTTAGGTTTAATTTGGTCATTCTAGGTTAGTTTAGGTTAGGTTGGGGGAGGATATATATATATATGGTTAAGTTAGGCCAGATTAGTTATAAGTTAGGCTGGGTGCGGTTGGGTTAGGACATGGTAGGCTTGCTAGGGTGAAATAGGTTTGTTTAGGTTTTCGACGTTTCGGTAGGTCAGGTTATGCTATTTAGATCAGATTAAGTTAGGTGATTGTTTTGCTTGGCTTTGTTTGTTTACGGCCGTTTAGGAATGTGGTCACGTTGACTCGAAATTGGTCAGAGGCAATGACAGGTGAAGAAGACTTGGATTGAAAGGCTGACATTATATACAGTACAGTCGTGCTAATAAGTCATGTCTCGGCATCAATTATGTGTTGATCAATAATTGGTATCAGCAATATCTAAGCTTTATTTCTTCATATCGAGTGAAATATACAAGCATGTTCTAACCCGCCCTATTCAACACCTGACAGGCACTAATTAATACAGCACAGAGTGAGCCAAACGTAATGACAGCTGGGCCATGACTTATTATCGCGACCGTACACTCAGATACCATAGTTCCTAGCCCACTCATAATAATTCGTGGAGCCCCTATGTTATTATTTATACAATTATAACTATCTGGATTGATTGTTGGATAGAACTTGCGTTTCAATAATTAGTATATAGAGCTTTGTAGTTGATGTATAGACAATTATAGTCACAAATGTGTTGCTAGAAATAGGTGACGTCCAGGAATGTTTATAAGTGAGCTAGAGACTATGGCATCCGAGGGTCTATTAGGAGGACGTTTAAGGGCAGGTTTTTAGTTTGGTCTCTAGATATCCATCAAGCTTAAGATTACACCCCCTTGAGCCCCTTTCAAGATAAATTTGTAAATTTTTCGGTAAGAAACAAATGTTCCGGCTGAAAAGCCGGGTTCCTCTTAAATTACCCAGGCTCGCTATCGCTCGCCAGGATTAAAATCGACACCTGAATGGCACGAAAAAGTCCTTAATATGGGGCTGTGAAAGTTCTTAAATTCGCTAAACTAATGGGGCAAACGTTTTTATAATATCAAAAAGCAATGGGCTAAACAATGAGGGAGACAGGAGGAGTAGCCAAGAAAAAAATCCCTCAAAGTGGAGGCACATCTCCCCTTAAGACTGACTGTGTTTCTATGTCCCTGTTACGTGGTGCGATGCATAGGTGTTGATTTTTCGGTGTGAGCATCCTGGAATTCGAACCACGACTGCCACACGTGTTTGTAAATTTCATTAATCGATTTTAGGAGTATATTTGTGGGTTTGTTGGAAGGAACCTAAATCTTTGTCTTACTGGCTACGTGTGGTGCGATGCATATAAGGTGTTGATTTGGTGGAGCATCCTCTGGATTCGAAATCCAAGAGACTGGCCCACATGTGTTTGTAAATTTCATTAATCGATTTTAGGAGTATAGTTGGTTGTTGGAAGGAACATAATAATATTTAATATATTTTGTCAGCAACTCTTTCGTGGCAGCCTTTGAATCTAACTGTTATTCAAATGTGGTGGTCTTCAATAGTAATCTATCTTTAGACTAGTCTCCATTACTAGTACAAGAAGTCTGAAAATCATTGCTAGAAATATGCGAGCGACTAAAAGCTGTTGGTGTGAAGAAGCCATATCGTTTGTTCCCACTCAAATGTAACCTATCCTTAAGGGGAGATTTCCACTTGAGGGATTTTTTTCTTGACCCCTTTCTCCCTCATGTTTAGCCCCATTGCTTTTGATATTTTAAGACGTTCGCCCCATTAGTTTAGCGATTTTAACAACTTTCACCCCATATTTAAGACCAGTCGTGCCATTTTAGGTGTCGATTTTTTCCTGGCGAGCGATAGCGAGCCTGTAATTTAAGGGGAACCGGCCTTCGGCCGGGACATTTTTCTACCGAAAATGTA
>CM064528.1:3493979-3566479 GCA_032716605.1 Paralithodes platypus
CTCTAATCGCTATCTGAATCAATTGATCTCCCCATTTTAGTATCGTCTGCGAATTTACTTATCCTACTAGTTATACCTACAATCTAGGTCATGTAGGTAGATAAAAAACAACAGGGGACCTAATACCGGACCATGGGGGACACAACTTTTGACTGCTCCCCCACTCTGACTTGGTACCAGTTCGGCTGACTCTAGGTTTACTACCAATTAGCCATGACCTAATCCATCCCAAACAACGACCCTCATCTTCCATGTGCCTCAAACCTTTCTAATCAATCTCTCATGAGGGACTCTGTCGAAAGCTTTACTGAAATTCACTAAATATATAATATCATATGACTTGTCACTATCTACTGCTTCATTCCTACCTCTGAGAAAAAGCTAAGCAAATTAGTAAGGCACGCGAAACGCTCCTGACGTGAATCCATGCTGAGAAGAAGTTATTAAGTTAAATTTATGCCTAAGGGTGCTTCTAATTTTCCTAGCCATAATAGGACTCTAGCATACTTTCCTCAGAGTGATGTGCAGACTAATGGGACGGGTAATTGGATGCTATCGATTTATCACCTTTTTTGAAGCATCGGAACTACATTTGCAAGCTTCCAAGCTTCTGGAACTAAACATGCGTTTCTAATGAATTGTTACATATAAATGCTATATGGAGCTAACTTAATTCATCTCTAGCATTCTTTACTAATACTCTAGCATATACCTCGTCATTGTTTTATACATGACCAGGCGATTTTTGAGGTTTCAGTCTGTCAATTTCCTTAAGCACATAATTTCTAATCTATACTAACTGTACTTAACATATTTTCTAGACTATCACTATATACCATAATTGACTTCTGGAATCTGTGCCAAATTTTTCACTTAGTGAAAACGGAAAGAAAAAAAAGCTGACTGATTTTACTGTGACTGCACATTCTAAAATTTTCATTTTCTGTTTATTGCTCCTATTGAAGTTTGTTTTTGTGAAAGGGGGCCTATTACATCTCTAAACTTTAGATTTATATAGTTGGCATTACAAAGTCTGGGTGAGGTTGTGGTATTTGTTTGAGTCGCTGGCTATCCGTTATTTCATAAGTTCTTTTTGCTTTCCTGCTTTCCTTTTGACCTGTCTTGATATGAGTTCTGATATTATGTATAATATGTAAAACTGATTTTCACCTTTCTTTATTTTTTCGATATATTCTCTTTCTTTTTTTGTCCTATAAGATCTATTAGCTTATATAGTCATAACCATTTTGGTTGGTGCATCTGGCCGTCGATCCTAAAGTCGTTCTTTTAGGGATATAGGTATTTTGAGCATTGTGGATTGGAAGGCCAAGAAACTGGTTATATGTAGGTGGCAAGTTTAGCTCTGGCATATGGACTTAATCGCTTAACAATAGGGTCCACCCTTAAGTCTCTTCTTAGCCCACCATAATCGGCTTTTCTGAAATCTGGGGATGATAAGTGTCGTATTATCTTTAGCATTCCCTGTCCATTGTATATTAAAATAAATAGATTTATGATCGCTATTTCCTAGGTGGTCACCAATCTCTACATTATTTATCAGTATGTTCATTGTGACTGAAAACTAAATCACGAATATTAATACCTCTAGTCGGCGTATCTATGAATTGAAATAAAAAAACTATCTTGTACTACCTCAATAAACTCTACTGAACCGGAGTCGCCTATTTGGTGCTGCCAATCAATGTTCGGAAAATTAAAATCCCCCATAATGCACACATTGCTAAACCTTGATGCTATTTTAATTTCCTCCCATAACGATTTTCCGCCATTTCTACTCATATTAGGCGGTCTATATATAACTCCAATAACTATGGTCTCACTACCTTCGTTAACCTCTTACCCAAACACTGCATTCTCATTATTTAGTCTAATACCTGATTTAATACAGCTTTTTAATGTACTCCTGACAAACACTGCTATACCCCCGCCCATCCTACTTGTTCGGTCATATTTAAACAAACTATATCCTGGAATAGCCAAATTCTGCTAAAAAATGCCTAGATTCTGTATTAATCCACGTTTCAGTTAGCGCTATTATGTCTAATTATTTACTGTGCTAACGAGTGCTCTAAGTTCGTGCATTTTGTTACATAAACTTCCTACAATTTGTATAGCATTTTTTATGCTAGAGGGTATTAAAAGAATGCAGAGATGAGTTAAGTAGTCCATTAGCATTTATATTTAACAAGTCATTAGAAACAGGTTTAGTTCCAGAAGCTTGGAAGCTTGCAAATGTAGTTCCGATCTTCAAAAAAGGTGATAAATCGATAGCATCCAATTACCGTCCCATTAGTCTCACATCGATCATAGGAAAGTTGATAGAGTCTATTATTGCTAGGAAAATTAGAAGCCACTTAGTAAAATTTAACGTAATAACTTCTTCTCAGCATGGATTCACTCAGGGACGGTTTCGTGCCTTACTAATTTGCTTAGCTTTTTCTCAGAGGTATATGAAGCAGTAGATAGTGACAAGTCATATGATATTATATATTTAGATTTCAGTAAAGCTTTCGACAGAGTCCCTCATGAGAGATTGATGAGAAAGGTTGAGGCACATGGAATAGGAGGGTCGTTGTTGGGATGGATTAGGTCATGGCTAATTGGTAGGAAACAGAGAGTCCAGCATAAATGGTACCAAGTCCGAGTGGGGAGCAGTCAAACGTGGTGTCCCCCAGGGATCGGTATTAGGTCCCGTGATGAATGTTATATTCATAAATGAGCAAGATATAGGAATAAGTAGTAGGCTAAGTAAATTCGCCGATACTAAAATGGGGAGATCAATTGATTCACGATAGCGATATAGAGTGCCTCCAAAGGGATCTAGATACCTTACATGACTGGTCAGTAAATTGGCAGATGAAGTTTAACATTGACAAATGCAAGGTATTAAAGATAGGGAAGATGCAAACAAATGTTAAATATAAACTAGCTAATTTAGAATTAGAAACTTCAGACTGCGAGAAAGATCTAGGTGTGTTTGTTAGCAATGATTTGAAGCCTAGAAAACAGTGTATAAGCGTTCGTAATAAGGCAAACAGGATTCTCGGGTTCATCTCTAGGAGTGGGAGTAACAGAACTGCTGATGTTATCTTACAAACTTTACTTGTCATTAGTGAGACCCCATATGGATTATGCTGTCCAATTTTGGTGTCCTTATTACAGAATGGACATAGATTCATGGGAGAGAATTCAGCGTAGAATGACAAAAATGATCCATAATATTAGAAATTTTCCGTATGAAGAAAGGTTGAAGAAATTAGGTTTACATTCGTTAGAGAGACGCAGAGTTAGAGGGGATATGATAGAGGTGTTCAAGTGGGTTAGTGGGATTAACAAAGGGGACATGACAAATGTACTAAAGCTCAGTGATAGCGAAGAACTCGTACCAATGGTTCAAATTAGATAAATTTCGTTTCAGAAAAGTACAGGCAAATATTGGTATTGGTAACAGAGTTGTAGATGGGTGGAATAGGCTAACAAGTGATATAGTGGGATCAAGAACGATAGGGAGCTTTAAGAAAAAATTGGATAAGCATATGGACGAGAAGGGTTGGGTGTGAAGGGGGATCAGCCGGGTTGGGCCAATCAGCGCTCTGCAGACCCCCGTAATCCTGCGTTAATCTCTAACCGGTTTGGTAAGATGATCCTCAGGGTATTAGAGTGTTGAGCCTATAATTGGGGCTTTGTAATTGGGGTTGTGTGGGACAGGATCTGCCTTGCTTAGGCCAATCGGCTTTCTGCAGGACTCCCATTTTCTTATGTTCTTATGTTCTTAATTTACCTTCAACCTATTACTTTTATTTGCAACTAATTTTCTATTGTGTTTAGCTAACTTATTATTTCCTGTTGAACTACTAGCTCTAGACGGAATTTCTACTCTATCAGTATTCTCATCTTTACTATCAGTTACATGAGTAGTGTTATCGATACTACTATTACACATCACTATATCCGCACTATCTTGACTGATTATTTCTATTTTACTCACTGGTTTGTCACATGAAGTACCTGCTCCATATGGGGACAGTATTTTACTTACACACCCAGGTTTTTTTAACGAAACCCCGCAACAATCTTGTCGAGTGAGCTGGCCAAGGTCGAAACTCCTAGTCGAGAGAGATGTACTCCATCCTGGGCATACAGTTCATCCTTACCATAAAAGAGGGACCAGTTATCCAGGAATGGAATAGTATTTGCCTAACAATACTTCTCCAGCGGGCTATTTACACCAATAGCCCTGGGAGGACCATTCCTTCCTTACCCCGCTTCTAGGCAGGGTACTGTTTACCACAGGAACTCCACCTTTTTCCTTGATCCTCTCCAACATTTCCTGATACTTGGAGAGCAACTCCTCAGTCCTGCATCTCCATATGTCGTTGCTCCCTGCGTTGAGGAAGATCGAGGGGTCCTCCCCACGCGCTTCCATGACAGCATCTATCTTCTCGAGCACCCTCCCGACGCCGGCACCAGGCACGCAGACAACTTTACCAACCTGAGTGATTTGTTGCCCTGCCAAGGTATCTAACCAATGAATCACCGACAATGAAACAGGACTTAGCTTTTTCCTTTTGTCGGCGTGTAGCAGGCAGTTGTTGCAGCAACAGCAGCAGACTTCCCCCCCTCCCCTCTCACTGCCTCGATGATCGCCACTTCATCGCCATCACTCTCATCAGCCAAGGTGCTGAAGTTGTTGTGGGTCTTGACTGGCTGCCTTTTCAGCTTGCAGGCCGTTGCAATAGTTGACACCACTTTCCAAGGGGCTTCACGATCCCTGGGAACACTTCCGGTAGCCTCACACTTCTTCTCCGCCATAGCTAGTCTCAAGGCCAAATTTTCATCTTTGAGACACTGAATCTCCTGCTCCACACTCTCCAGTCTCTCTTGCAAAGCAAGACAAAGCTGGAGAGTATGGGAGGAGACAGCAGACTCATCAACAACAGCCATCACTATGAAAGTTCACTAGGACCTCACTAAGGGTAAACAGGTTCACTAGCGGTCACTGGGGACGTCCGCACAGGTCAGGGGTCAGAGAGCAACTGACATACAGTACATGTTGAGGTAAGCATTACATACAGTACATGTTGAGGTGAGCATTACATACATTACATGTTGAGGTGAACTTTACATACAGAACATGTTGAGGTAAGCTTTACATACAGTACATGTTTGAGGTGAACATTACATACAGTTCATGTTGAGGTGAACATTACATACATTACATGTTGAGGTAAGCATTACTACAGTACATGTTGAGGTGAGCATTTCATACAGTACATGTTGAGGTGAACATACATACAGTACATGTTGAGGTGGATTACATACATTCCATGTTGAGGTGAACATGACATACAGTTCATGTTAAGCTGACCAAGACATACTGTATAGTACATGTTGAGGTGAGCATTACATACATTACAATGTTGAGGTGAGCATTACATACAGTACATGTTGAGGTGAACATTACATACAGTTCATGTAGAGGTGACCATTACATACAGTACATGTTGAGGTGAGCATTACATACAGCACATGTAGAGGTGAGCACTACATTCAGTACACGTTGACGTGAGCATTACATACAGTACATGTTGAGGTGAACATTACATACAGTACAATGTTGAGGTGAGCTTTACATAAAGTACATGTTGAGGTGAGCATTACATACAGTACATGTTGAGGTAAGCATTACATACAGTACATGTTGAGGTGAACATTACATACATTACATGTTGAGGTGAGCATTACATACAGTACATGTTGAGGTGAACATTACATACAGTACATGTTTGAGGTGAGCATTACATACAGTACATGTTGAGGTAAGCATTACATACAGTACATGTTGAGGTGAACATTACATACAGTACATGTTTGAGGTGAACATTACATACAGTAGAATGTTGAGGTGAGCATTACATACAGTTCATGTTGAGGGGAACATTACATACAGTACATGTTTGAGGTGAGCATTACATACAGTACATGTGGAGGTGAGGCATTACATACAGTACACGTTGAGGTAAGCATTACAAACATTACATGTTGAGGTAAGCATTACATACAGTACATGTTGAGGTGAACATTACATACAGTACATGTTGAGGAGTGAACATTACATACAGTACATGTTGAGGTGAGCATTACATACAGTTCATGTTGAGGTGAACATTACATACAGTAACATGTTGAAGCGAGCATTACATACAGTACATTGTTGAGGGGAACAGTACATACAGTACATGTTGAGGTGAGCATTACATACAGTTCATGTTGAGGTGAACATTACATACAGTACATGTTGAGGTGAGCATTACATACAGTTCATGTTGAGGTGAGCATTACATACAGTACATGTTGAGGTGAGCATTACATACAGTACATGTTGAAGTAAGCATTACATACAGTACATGTTGAGGTGAACATTACATACAGTACATGTTGAGGTAAGCATTACCTACAGTACATGTTTGAGGTGAGCATTACATACATTACATGTTGAGGTAAGCATTACATACAGTACATGTTGAGGTGAACATTACATACAGTTTCATGTAGAGGTGAACATTACATACAGTACATGTTGTGGTGAGCATTACATACAGTACATGGTTGAGGTGAGCATTACATACAGTACACGTTGAGGTGAGCATTACATACAGTACATGTTGAGGTGAACATTACATACAGTACATGTTGAGGTGAGCTTTACATACAGTACATGTTGAGGTGAGCATTACATACAGTTCATGTTGAGGTAAGCATTACATACAGTACATGTTGAGGTGAACATTACATACAGTACATGTTGAGGTGAGCATTACATTCAGTCCATGTTGAGGTGAACATTACATACAGTACATGTTGAGGTGAGCATTACATACAGTACATGTTGAGGTAAGCATTACATACAGTACATGTTGAGGTGAACATTTCATACAGTACATGTTGAGGTGAAACATTACCTACAGTAGATGTTGAGGTGAGCATTACATACAGTTCATGTTGAGGTGAACATTACATACAGTACATGTTGAGGTGAGCATTACATACAGTACATGTTGAGGTGAGCATTACATACAGTACACGTGGAGGTAAGCATTACAAACAGTACATGTTGAGGTAAGCATTACATACAGTACATGTTGAGGTGAACATTACATACAGTACATGTTGAGGTGAACATTACATACAGTACATGTTGAGGTGAGCATTACATACAGTTCATGTTGAGGTGAACATTACATACAGTACATGTTGAAGTGAGCATTACATACAGTACAATGTTGAGGTGAACATTACATACAGTACATGTTGAGGTGAGCAATACATACAGTTCATGTTGAGGTGAACATTACATACAGTACATGTTGAGGTGGAGCATTACATACAGTTCATGTTGAGGGTGAGCATTACATACAGTACATGTTGAGGTGAGCATTACATACAGTACATGTTGAGGTAAGCATTACATACAGTACATGTTGAGGTGAACATTACATACAGTACATGGTTGAGGTAAGCATTACATACAGTACATGTTGAGGTGAGCTTACATACATTACATGTTGAGGTAAGCATTACATTTATTGTGGGGAGGATTGTAGGCACCAATCGATCAGGGCTAGACCCAGGGAGGTTATAGGCATGTGATAAAGAGTCGTTGGGACTCCTGTTTCATTTGCTTGGCCGCTCTTACTGATTTTCTTTGTGCCTCATTTACACTGAGAGCAATCCAGCTAGCTCTCACAAACACCTCCTCCTCCTATCTACTTCACTACACTAAAACATGCACACCACACTTCATTCCTCCACACCAAAATTAAAAAAACACAAAATGATGAATTTTAGCCCAGCCTCGGAGTCCCCAGGGGGGGGGACCATAAATGCCCCCTCACCCGACCGACCATCCCCTGACGACCCCACACAATTACCTGGACCGCGGCCTGTTACTCTTTCTATTAATTTCTGCAACATTCGCGGACTTTCCTCTAACTTTCACTCTGTTGAGCACCATCTCTCCTCCTACAAACCTGATCTTCTCTTCCTCCCCGAAACCCAGGTGTCTGTAGCAACATCCAGCAACCCCTTCTCTGTATCCTCCTACTTTCTCTATCCTAGTTTCAAAGCCAAAGGCGGATGTTGTGCATATGTGCACAACAAACTCACTTGCTCTCGTGTTCCCGATTTCGACTCCTCTGAATTCTCAACTTTATGGCTCAAACTTTCCTGTCATTCTCTTACTAAATATTTCTGTGCTCTATCTTTCCCCTAACTCGACCAACTTTCCTAGATTCTTTGACTATCTCAACTCTACCGTGGAACACACTCTATCCATTTCTCCTTTCTCAGGAAATCTCCATCTTAGGAGATTTCAACGTTCACCACCGCCATTGGCTCTCCTCTCACACTACTGATCCACCTGGTGAACAAGCCTACGTCTTTTCTATCCTAAATGACCTAGAGCAGTTAGTTCAGCAACCCACCCGGATCCCGGATCGCATCGGAGATCGGCCCAACATTCTTGACCTGTTTCTAACTTCTAACCCTTCTTCTTATACTGTCGATCTTTTCTCTCCTTTGGGCTCCTCCGACCATAAACTTAGCTCTGTCACCTGTCCTATCTCTCCAGTTACAGCCACCCGATCCTCATAGCCGGCGGCGCTTGTGGCACTTGGCGCTGCCGACTGGGAGGCTCTTCGGCAGTACTACTTTGAGTGCCCATGGAATGATTTCTGCTTCCATGGCCGGGGACCCTCGGAGAGTGCTGAACGCAGTACCGAGGTAATCCTATCGGGCATGGAAGCATACATTCCATTCTCTTTCTCTCAGACTAATGCTAAAAAATCTTGGTTTACTCACGCCTGTTCTACTGCTGTCCGCAATAAGGAGGAAGCATTCAAACGGTACCGACGCCTTAAAACTCAAGATTCTCATTCTTCATATGTTTCTGCCCGGAATCAAGCCAAATCTGTTCTTCGACTTGCCAAACACTCTTTCATCAATAATAAATGCACTGAAACTATCCAACTCTAGCTCTTCCCAAGCTTTCTGGCATCTAGCCAAAAACCTCTTCCAACAATTTCTCTTCCTCGTCTTTTCCCTCCCCTTTCCCACTCTGATGGCACCAACCATCACCTTCTTCCTCTGACAAAGCTAAACTCTTCGCTCAAACTTTTGCTAGAAACTCCACCTTGGATGATTCCGGTGCTATTCCTCCCTCTCCCGCCCTCCTCTCTCTTACTTATGCCTAATATCCTAATCTCTTCTAAAGATGTACTTTCTACCCTCTCTGGGCTTAACACTACTAAGGCGTACGGTCCGGACGGTGTTCCTCCTGTTGTTCTCAAAAACTGTGCTTCCGTGCTGACTCCCTTCCTAGGCAAACTCTTTCTTCTCTGTCTACCCTCTAACGTGTTCCGTTCATGCTGGAAGTTTGGTCACATTCAACCTGTCCCAAAGAAGGGTCACCCGCTCTCAACCCTCCCACTATCGTCCAATTGCTCTTATCTCTTGTCTTTCTAAAGTTTTTGAAACTATTCTTGCTTCCAAATTTCTTAAGCATTTCTCTTCTCATAATCTGCTCTCAGATCGCCAGTATGGCTTCCTTAAGGGTCGCTCTACTGGTGATCTTCTTTCATATCGGACTAACTCTTGGTCATCCTCCTTTCGGGGACTTCGGTGAGACTTTTTCTATTGCAGTAGACATATCGATAGGCCTTCGATAGAGTCTGGCATAAATCTTTAATTTCTAAACTACCCTCCTTCGGTTTCTATCCCTCCATCTGTGCCTTTGTCTCTAATTTCCTTTCCGGCCGTTCCATAGCTGCGGTGGTGGACGGCCATTGTTCACTTCCTCACCCTATAAACTCCGGTGTTCCTCAGGGCTCTGTCCTATCTCCTATTCTCTTTCTAATTTTTATAAATGATCTCCTTAACTGTACCTTAATTCCCATCCATTCATACGCAGAGGACTCAACCTTACACTACTCCATTAGTTTTTCAGAACGCCCCAGCCAGCAATCCCTCAACGACAAACGTAATGAAGCCATAGAACTCTTAAATTCTGATCTAAATACTATTTCCAATTGGGGCAGAGAAAACCTTGTTAACTTTAATGCTTCCAAACCCAATTTCTCCATCTATCTACCCGTCAGATCTCCCAGCGGACTATCCCTTATTCTGCAACAATACAAAAATAAACCCTTCATCTTCTCTCAATATTCTTGGTGTCTCTTTTTCTTCTGCTCTCATTTGGAAGGACCATATTACCAGTCTTGCTAAGGCAGCCTCCCAGAAGCTGGTTGTGCTCAACCGCCTTAGGGGGTTCTTTTCCCCTGCACAGCTTCTTGCTCTGTACAGGGGCATAGTGCGCCCTTGTATTGAGTATTGTTCACATGTGTGGGGAGGTTCCTCTCACACTGCTCTCCTAGACAAAGTTGAAAGGAAGGCCTTTCGTGTCATTAAACTCCCGTCCCCTCACCAACTCTCTGCAATCTCTCTCTCTCCGCCGCAATGTTGCATCTCTCTCGCTATTCTATTCGCTACTATAGCATAATCAGTGTTCCTCAGAGCTATCCCAGTGCATACCACCTCCTTTACGTAGGGCACGTGGTACCCGTCTTGCAACTCAATCCCACCCCTACTCTGTGCAACTCTCCAACCCAAGAGTGAAACGTTACTCTCAAACTTTCTTCTACTCAACATCTGAGCTCTGGAACTCTCTCCCAGAATCAGTCTTTCCCTCTTCCTATGACTTAAATTGCCTCAAACTCCGTGTGTCCAGGCATTTTGGCTCGAACGTCCCTTGATTTTGGCCCTGTCACTCTTTCAACTATGGGGGAGGCACTCGTTATAGGCAGTTCTGCCTTTTGCCTCCCTCAATCACATAGAAAAAAAAAAGAAAAAAAAAATACAGTACATGTTGAGGTGAAACATTACATACAGTTCATGTAGAGGTGAACATTACATACAGTACATGTTGAGGTGAGCATTACATACAGTACATGTTGAGGTGAACATTACATACAGTACATGTTGAGGTGAGCTTTACATACAGTACATGTTGAGGTGAGCATTACATACAGTTCATGTTTGAGGTAAGCATTACATACAGTACATGTTGAGGTGAACATTACATACAGTACATGTTGAGGTGAGCATTACATACAGAACATGTTGAGGTGAACATTACATTCAGTACATGTTGAGGTGAGGCATTTACATACAGTACATGTTGAGGTAAGCATTACATACAGTACATGTTTGAGGTGAACATTTCATACAGTACATGTTGAGGTGAACATTACAATACAGTAGATGTTGAGGTGAGCATTACATACATAAAGAACATAAGAACATAAGAAAATGGGAGTCTGCAGAAAGCCGATTGGCTAAGCAAGGCAGATCCCTGTCCCACACAACCCCAGTTTCCATTACAAAGCCCAATTATAGGCTCAACACTCTAATAACCTGAGGATCATCTTACCAAAACGGTTAGAGATTAACGCAGGATTATGGGGGTATGCAGAGTGCTGATTGGCCCCAACCCGGCTGATCCCCCTTCACACCCAACCCTTCTCGTCCATATGCTTATCCAATTTTATCTTAAAGCTCCCTACCGTTTTAGACCCCACTATAGCACTTGGTAGTCCATTCCACCCATCTACAACTCTGTTACCAAACCAATATTTGCCTATATCTTTTCTGAAACGAAATTTATCTTATTTGAAACCATTGGTACGAGTTCTTTCGCTATCACTGAGCTTTAGTACATTTGTCATGTCCCCTTTGTTAATCCCACTAACCCACTTGAACACCCCTATCATATCCCATCTAACTCTGCGTCTCTCTAACGAATGTAAACCTAATTTCTTCAAACCTTTCTTTATACGAAAGATTTTCTAATATTATGGATCATTTTTTGTCATTCTACGCTGGTTACTCTCTCCAATGAATCTATGTCCATTCTGTAATAAGGGACACCAAAATTGGACAGCATAATCCATATGGGTCTCCACTAATGACAAGTAAAGTTTTAAGATAACACAGCAGTTCTGTTACTCCACACTCCTAGAGATGAACCCGAGAATCCTGTTTGCCTTATTACGAACGCTTATACACTGTTTTCTAGGCTTCAAAAATCATTGCTAACAAACACACCTAGATCTTTCTCACAGTCTGAATTTTCTAATTCTAATGAGCTAGTTTATATTTAACATTTGTATGGCATCTTCCCTATCTTTAATACCTTGCATTTGTCAAATGTTAAATTTCATCTGCCAATTTACTGACCATTCATGTAAGGTATCTAGATCCCTTTGGAGGCACTCTATATCGCTATCTGAATCAATTGATCTCCCCATTTTAGTATCGTCTGCGAATTTACTTATCCTACTAGTTATACCTAAATCTAGGTCATTTATCTATATAAGAAACAACAGGGGAACCTAATACCGATCCCTGGGGGACACCACTTTTGACTGCTCCCCACTCTGACTTGGTACCATTGATGCTGACTCTCTGTTTCCTACCAATTAGCCATGACCTAATCCATCCCAACAACGATCCTCCTATTCCATGTGCCTCAACCTTTTCTCATCAATCTCTCATCAGGTCCTCTGTCGAAAGCTTTACTGAAATCTAAATAAATAATATCAATATGACGTGTCACTATCAACTGCTTCATATACGTCTGAGTAATAGCTAAGCAAATTAGTACGGCAAGAACGTCCCTGAGTGAATCCATGCTGAGAAGAATTTATTAAGTTAAATCTTACTAAGTGGCTTCTAATTTTCCTAGCAATATAGACTCTAGCAAACTTTCCTATGATTGATGTGAGACTAATGGGACGGTAATTGGATGCTATCGATTTACCACCTTTTTTTGAAGATCGGAAACTACATTTGCAAGCTTCCAAGCTTCTGGAACTAAACCTGTTTCTAAAGACTTGTTAAATAAAATGCTAATGGGCTACTTAACTCATCTCTGCATTCTTTTAATACTCTAGCAATACCTCGTCAGGACCAGGCGAATTTTTGAGGTTTCAGTCTGTCAATTTCCTTAAGGAACAATCATTTATACTTATACTAACTGTACTTAACATATTTTCTATACTATCACTATATACCATATGACTTCTGGAATCTGTGCCAAATTTTCATTAGTGAAAACGGAAAGAAACTGACTATTTAATGTACTGCACATTTCTAAATCATTTTCTGTTATTTCTCCTATTGAAGTTTTTAGGGGGCCTATTACATCTCTAACTTTAGATTTATATAGTTGGTAAAAAGCTTTAGGGTTATTTTTTGAGTCACTGGCTATCCTTATTTCATAATTTCTTTTTGCTTTCCTGATTTCCTTTTTAACCTGTCTTGATAGAGTCTGATAGTATATATGTAGATGATTTTCGCCTTTCTTTATTTTTCTATATATTCCTTTCTTTTTTCCTATAAAGATCTATTAGCTTATTAGTCATCCATTTGGTTGGTTCTGCTGCGATCTAAATTTTCTTTTAGGGATATATTTATTTTGAGCATTGTGGAGTGAAGCAATAAACTGGTTATATGTAGGTGGTAAGTTTAACTCTGGCATATCCTGACTTAATTGCTTAACAATAGGGTCCACCCTAAGTGCTCACGTTCTTAGGCCCACCATAATTCGGCTTTTCTTGGGGAAATCTGGGATAAGTGTCGTATTCTCTTTAGCAGTTCCCTGTCCATTGTATATTAAACAAAATAAAATAGAATTTTTTGGACATCCGCTATGTTCCTAGGTGGTCACACAATCTCTACATCATTTAATTTCATATGTTCATTGTTACTGGGACAAAAAAACTAAAAAATCAAAGGAATATTAAAGTACCTCTATTGGGCGTCAATCTATGGGATTTGAAATAAAAAAAAAAACCTATCTTGTAGAACCTCAATAAAAACTTTCTACTGAATCGGAGTCGGGGCATATTGGGGTTCTGATGCCAATCAATGTTGCGGGAAAAAAATTGAAAAACTCCCCCCATAAATGCACACATTGGCGACAAAACCTTGAGGCTTGCATTTTAATTTCCTCCCATAACAACGCAGGGTTTCCGCCATTTCTAATTAATATTAGGCGGGTTATTAATTTATATAACTCCAATAAACTTATGGTCTTTTCACTAACCTCAGTTAACCTCTACCCAAACAAAACACTTTCATTATCATTATTTAGGTCTAATAACCTGAATTTAATAACAGCTGTTTATTAAATGTAACTCCCTGAACAAAAAAACCACATCTTGCTATTTACCCCCGCCCCTCCTACTTGTCTCGGTCTATATTTAAACAAACTATATCCTGGAATTATCACAATTCTGTCTGCTAAAAAAAAATGGGGGGCCTTAGGATTTCTGTTATTAACTCCACGGTTCAGTTAGCGCTATTATGTTCTTATATATTTCTGTCGCTAAACGAAGTGCTTCTAAGTTCGGTAATTTTGTTTAACATTAAACTCCTACAAATTTGTATAATTATAAACCCTCAAACCTATTACTTTTTTATTTGGCAACTAATTGTTCTATATTGTTTTTAGCTAACTTATTATTTCCTTGTTGAACTACTTAGCTCTAAGATCGGAAATTCTGCTCTAATCAGTTAATCTCATCTTTTACTATAAGTTAACATGTGTAGTAGTTAACTCGGGATAAAAATTTACTATTACCAAATCAATGCTATATTCGGCACTATCTTGACGTGATTATTTCTATTTTCACTCACTGGTTTGTTTTCAACATTTGACGTGACCTGCCTCCATATGGAGAGGACCCCAGTATTTTACTTACCACACTAGGGTTTTTTTTAACGAAACAACCCCAGCAAACAATCTTGTACAGTTTTGGGAAAAGGGGGCTGGGGGGGGCCCAACGGTCGGGGAAACAAACTTTCCTAGTAGAGGAAAAAGATGTATTCCATCCTGGGGCATACCAGCTTTTCATCCCTTACCATAGAAGTGGGGTGTCCAGTTCATACTAGGAAAAATGGTATTGGACTTTGGCCTTTGCAATAACTTTCTCCAAAGCCGGGCTATTTACAACCAAATAGCCCTGGAAGGACCATTCCATTCCTGTACCCTCTCTTCTGGCAGGATAACTGTGTACCCACAAAGGAAATTCCCAACCCCTTCTCCTTTGAATCCTCTCTGGCTCCAAGCAATTTCTTAGGTTACTTGGTCAGCAGGGGACAAAAATCCTCAAGTCCATGCATCTTCCATATGGTCATTGGATCCCGCGTTGATGAAAGATGATGGGGTTGCCTTCCCCACCCACTTAGTAGGGGGAACACAGCTATCCATCTTCTCTGGGCCAACCCTCACCGAACGCCGGGGGGCTCCAGGTAGGCAGACCAACTTGTTTAAAATTACTAACATTTGACGTGTTAGTGGGGGCCCCGTCAAGGTACCTAAAAAACCATTGAATTCCACCGACCAAATGAACTTAGCTTGTTTTGGTTTTCCGTTTGTTCGGCGGTGTAGGCAGCAGGTAATTGTAGCAAGGGCAGGCACAAAACAAGTAGACTTCCCCCCCTCCCCTCTCACGTGGCCCCCCCCCCCCTACGATGATGCGCCAACTTTTCCTCGCCCACACTAACTACGATCCACGTCATCAAAAGGGACCATACACAAGGATTGGCTGGGAAGTTTGTTGTTTGGGTCTTAAGTGGGCTTGCCTTTTCAGCCTTTCGCATGCCCGTCTTTCGTTGCACATGGGTTGGACCCCACCCACCACTATTCCAAAAAAAAGGGGCTTCACTATCTTCCCATGGGGGAACACTTTCCTGTAGGGCCCTCAACACCACTTCTTCTTTCCGCCCCATTAGCTAGTCTAAAGGCTACAATACCATTTTAACTCTTTGGGAGGGGAGCACTGGAAACTTCTCACCTGCTCCACACTCTCACAGTCTTGTCTTGCCAAGGGCAAAAGACCCAAAGCTGGGGGGAAAGGAGTATGGGGAGGGGGAGGGAACAGGCGGAATCATCAACAACAGCCATCAATAAGGACAAAGTTCACTAGGGGGGACCGCACTAAGGGTAACAAACAGGTTTCAATTTAGCGGTCACATGGGGGGGGGGGCACGTCCCGCACAGGGTTTCAGGGGGTTCAAGAGGGGGGGAGCCAATAACAGGTTTTCATGTTGAGGTTGAAAAAAAAAAATTACATAACCAGTGTAACCTTGTTGAGGTTGAGCATTACATACAGTTGACAAGGTTGACGGTAACGGGGCATTACCAAAAAACAGTTTAAGGTTCCCTTCTAAGGTGAAAAAACTTAACATTGACAGTACATGGTGAGGGTTGAAAACAAAAACAATTTCCATGACCGTCCCATGGTTTGAGGTTTGAAAAACAATTTCATAAACATTTCCATGCTTGAGGTGGGAAAACATTAAATTACAGGTTTACATTGTTGAAAAAGTGACTCCATAACAAAGGTTAACATTGTTGAGGTGGGAAAAAACATTTAACATGTCACAGTACATGTTTGAGGTGAGGGCATTTACATACAGGTTTTCATTGTTTGGAAGGTGAAAAACTCATGCAGTACATGTTGGAGGTGAAGCCAAATTTGACCCATTTTTTTTTTTTTACAGTTTCATGTTGAGGGTGAAAGCAAATTTACATTCTAGTACATTGTTGAGGTGAGGCATTTTACAGGGTACCTAGTACCAGTTGGAGGTAAGCATTTACATTTAACAGTACATGTTGAGGGGAACATTACATACAGTAAACCCATGTTGAGGTAAAGCATTTACCATGTACAGTACATTGTTGAGGTTGGAGCATTTAAAGAAAAAAGTAACATTGTTAAGGTTGACCAATTTACATTTCCAGTTACAAGTGTGGCAAGGTGGGGGAGCATTACCGTAACCAGTTTTACCAGGTTGAGGGTGAAACTTTACCATTCAGTACATGTTGAGGCTAAAGCATTTAAACATACAGTACATGTTGAGGGTCGCAACAACATTACATTACATTACATGTTTGGACGGTAACAGCATTACATACAAGGTACTGTACTGAGGTGGAGCTTTTAACATACCAGTTTACATGGTGAGGGTGAAAAACATGACCATCACAGGTACCATGTTTTTTAGGTGCAATTAACATTTACCAAGTAACCATGTTGACGGTTGAAAAAACCAAATTACAGACCAGTAACCATGTTGAGGTGAGCAATTACCATTTTTTCAGTAACAATGTTGAGGTGGGGGGGTTGGGAAGCCAGTACATTTAATTTACCTGTTGGGAAGGTGAGAAGGGGCATTTACAGGACAGGTACCCATGTTGGGGCGTGGGGGGGAACAACACATACAGTTTTCATGTAGAGGTTGAAAAAAAAACAACCATTTACATACCAGTACAGGTTCGAGGTTGGAGCCTGACAAACAGTAACATGGTTGGGAAAAGTGAGGGCAATTTACCATAACAGTAAAAACATTGTGAGGGTGAAGCAATTTAACATAAATAGTAACGGTTGAGGGTGAAAAAACAATTACATTTTACAGTACATGGTTGAGGTGAGCCTTTTTACATACAGTTACATGTTGACAGGTGGGAAGCCATATTAACATTTACAGTACATGTGTTGAAGGTCAAAGCATTACATTATAGTACATGTTGAGGTGGGGAAAACATGTACCATACTTCCAGTACATGTTGGAGGTGGGGTTGGGGGGCCCCATTTACTGGTACAGTTGTACATGTTGAGGGGAAAACATTACATACAGGTAAATGTTGAGGGTGAGCCCCCATTAAACTTACAGTAACATGGTGGAGGTAAGGCAATTACATACAGTAAACAACATGTTGAGGTGGACAAACAATTACATAAAAAGTTTTAAATGTTGAGGTGGCAAAAAAAAACATTTAATTTACAGTAAGATGTTGAGGGACGCTATGACATTACCAGTTCATGTTGAGGGTTGAACAATTACATCCAGTAACATGTTTGAAGGTGAGCATTTACATACAAGTACCATGTTGAGGTAAGCATTACAAAACAGTACATGTTTCGACCCCCCCACAACAGGCTAAAAAGGGGCTTTACCTAACAAAGTACATGGTGTTGGGAGGTCGAAACTTACATGACAGTACACATGGTTGAGCTTTGGAAAAAAATTTACATACAGTACATGGTTGAGGTGGAAGCATTTACATACACGGTTCCTGTTGAGGGTGAAACAATTTACATACAGTACCAGTTGGACAAAGTGAGCATTAATTACAGTTTACATGTTGAGGTGGGGGGAAAAACATTACACATACAGTAAATGTTGTGAGGGGGGGGGGAGCATTACACTTATTAGTTTGTTCATGTTTGAGGGGAAAAACACATTCAACATTAACAGTAACATGTTGAGGTGGAGGCAATTTCACATACAGTTTTTCCTGTGTTTTACTTAAACAACATTTTTTGTGATGTTGGGGAAAGTATTGCACCTGGCGGAGGGGCCTTTTCGTATAAAAAAAAAAAAAACGTTCCTGTTTTAACAAACCTCTCTTAAGACTTTCGTCCCACGATCTCCTGTTCAAAAAACTATTACGATGAGAGTAAAAGCCTGTAGATAGTATATTGACCATGATTTTCAAAAGGCATTTGACAAAAGGTTCCCCCAACAAACTGTTTACTCAGGCTTTAAAAAACTAAACACAAGCACATGGAAATACAAAAGACGGTGTGTTGTGAAACTAGGATAAAAAAAACAAATTGGCCCTTTTCAAGCGGGGACAGAAAAAGGCAAAAGGAGTAGTCATTAAATGCGGGAAGGGGGCAATCTAACAATGGGCCCCAATTTGTAACCCAGTCCCCCCACCCCGCAGGGGACCCCAAAAGGGAGAAATTGGTACTGAGGGGACCAAATTTTCTTAGTTTCTGAATTCACATTCAAAAAACCGGGGGACAATTGCTGAGGGTCCTCCCACTGATAAAATCTCAAAAAAATTTTGCTGACGATACAAAAATTTTGCCAAAATAGCGTACTCTCCCGCCCAAAAAAAGATCATGTTTGGAAACGGATATGCACCACAATCAAAGAAAACAATTGGGTTTAAAAAACGATTGGTGCCCAAACATTTGGGGCAAAGGTTATGTCTTAAGTTTTTCCCCAATTGGGCGGCCATAAAATGTAAAGTTAAACTGTAATACATATCGGATACCTAAATGAGAAAAAGCAAACTATTCGATGAAGTGGGCACTTTTCAGCTTAAGGGAATTGTTAAACAAGAGGGAAAAAACCCGGATTCTGGGGAGAACAAAAACACATATCGGGAGTAACCTAAAAACAACTATGTTCTGGGGTGGTTCTATCAGGAGTGACGGAAAAACTGAACACAATCTCTGCCATTTACCCATAGGGCTTTCCCTCTGACTGTTTTTCCTTTTACTTATGACTATTTTTCTAAAGGATCCTTTGCAAGTTGACGGCGTCTCTAACGTGGGGATTTGGGGAACCTCCCAAATCTTTACCCAGATTTGGCGAAGCCAAAACGCGTACACATTTTTTCCATTGGGGGCCCTCACAACCTTTCTTCTTCATAATTGCTGAGGGGGCACCGGGGGGCCCTGGGGGGGGGGGGGCTTTGGTTTTTCCCGCGCGTTTCCGAACAACCCTCATCCAAAGTTCCCCGCAATGGGAGGGGGCTTCGGTTTCCAAACCCCTTTATCGTGGTTCGGAAGGGGGGGGAGGGTTCTCGGGCTGGGGGCACTCGGTTTATGGGACTTTTGGGACCTGGGCATCGGGGGCCTTGGGGGGGGGCCTGTGGCCGGCCCAAGGCAGCTGGTGGGGGGAAAAACAAAAACAGAAACAAAAACAACAAACAAAACCTAAAAACCGAGAGTCAAAACACAATGTTCTCAAGAAGTTGTTAAAAGAAGGGCCAAAAACCAAAAAAAAATAAATTGGCTTTACTAGGCAGGTTCATTTGGAAGCTTAAATCCACAAAAGGGACGTGTAGCCTAACCCTTTTTAAATTTCCTTAGTCCGGCCCTCTTTCTGGAATAACTGGAGTTTCAAAAAATGGCTGGGTGACCCTCTTATTACCAAAAAAAAAGGGGGGGACCTAAACAAAAAGCTAGGAACGCGTTTCCACCAAACGTGAGAGTTACCAAAAAAATGATTAACTTTAGCCTAAAGAAAACCAAAAACCAGAGGAAAGAGCGTCTACGGAGTAATTAAATCTATTTTCCTTTCAAAATCCCCATGCGCCCCAGATTAAAAGAGGTGGGAAAACTTAATTCAAGTGGTTCAAAATGTCTCACTCAAAAGGCATCGGCAATATTTGCACTGTCAAGTCAAGAAACAGTAAATCACTATCGGAACCAATCTAAATTACACGCGGGGGGGGAACAGAAACAAACGTTGGCAAAAAATGAATTGGTCAAAAACTCTTTTAAACTCCCACACCGGGAATTCTAAGGGAATTTTTCTTCTTCACAAATCGGGAACGTTGTCAACTTGTTTGGAAATGGGCTCTTCCCCGAAAAAACCGTTATAGACTGCATTCACAGTTGATTTCAATTTAAAACCTCCGCATAGGGGGACAAAAAATATTCCGCGAAATATAAAAAACCCTGCGGGAAATGGACGGCGTTTGTTTTAAAAAATGAATAAACTTCTATTTTATACCCCACCTCCAAGTTTATAACTAAAAACACAATCTGGGTCCTTTACTAAAACTTCCCAAAAATCCTGCACACGGGGGAACATTAGTTTCCAGGCGGGGGCAAGTAAAGTTCCCATTTCACCAATGTTCCATTAACCTCTCTTTGAAATCCACTGTTTGGGGGCACTTGATCCTCCAGTGTTTTTGGCGCGGGAACAAAGCAAAGACGAGACAGGAGGCACTAGATCTTGTTGGTGCATTATGTACTTTGGTAACTCCTTTGTACTTTGTAAAGTTAAAGAGGGGGAGCGAGATGGGGGATTGGTGGTTGGTAAGGGGGATGGGATTTTTCTCTTCTCCCTTCACGTTAAGGGGGGGGGAGGAAGAGATTGGGATGGAGGTTGTTAAGGGCTGGAATCCCTTTTCTCCATTCCCGTTAAAGAGGGCGAGCGGAGATGGGATGGGAGGTTGTTAAGGATGGGCTTCCCCGTTCTCCCCTCAAACGTTAAAGAGGGGGAAAGAGAGATGGCGATGGAGGTTGTTAAGGGATGGGATTCCACTTTCTCCCTTCACGTTAAAGAGGGGGGGAAGAAGAGATTGGGGTCGGATGGGAGGGTGTTAAGGGATGGGATCCCCTTTGCTCCCCCTCTCACGGTTAAGGAGGGGGAGGAGAGATGGGATGGGCGGTTTGAAAATAAGGGATGGGAAATTTTTCCCCTTCTACTTTAACCGTTAAGCGGGTGGAGGCGAAGAATGGGGATGGGAGGTTGATCAGGAAAATGGAATTCCCCTTCTTCCCTAACGTTTTACGCGGGGGAGAGGACGATTTGGGTGGGAGGTTGTTACGGATGGACATTCCCTTCTCCATCACGTTAAGAGGCGGAGGAAAAAGAGGATGGGATGGAGGGTGGTTTAAAGGATGGATTTCCCCTTCTCATTCAACGTCACAGAGGGGAGGAGAGAGGGATGGGGATGGAGGGTTGGTTAAAGGATGGGGATCCCCCCTTCCCTTCCACGTTAAAGGGAGGGGGGGAGAAGAGGATGGGGATGGAGGGTGCATGGTTAAGGATGGATCCCCTTCCCTTCCCCTAAGTTACGGGAGGGGAGAGAGATGGGAATGGAGGCTTGGATTAGGGGATGGAAAATTCTCCCTTTTTCCCTCACGGTTAAGGGACGGCGGAGCAGAGAGGGGGATGGAGGTTGTGAAGGGAATGGGGAAATCCTTTTTCTTTCCCCTCACACGGTTTAAAGGGAGGGAGATGGGAACGAGGTTGTTAAGGATGGATCCCCTTCTCCCTCACGTTAAGAGGGGACGGAGATGGGGGATGGAGGTTGGTTAAGGATTGGGATTGCCCCCTTCTCCCTACACGTTAAGGGGCGAGGAGAGATGGGATGGGACGGTTGGTTAAGGATGGGATCCCAGTATCAATTCACGTTAAGAGGGGAGGGGGGAGAAAAGAGAGAGGGGGATGGAGGGTTGTTTTAAGGATGGATCCCCCTCTCCCTCACGGGTAAGAGGGGGAGGAGAGATGGGATGGTAAGGCTGGTTAGGATGGAAACTGTCCCCTTCTCCCTCAACAAAAGTTAAGAGGGGGAGGAGGAGATGGGATGGAGGGTTCCATTAAAGGATGGGGATCCCCTTCTCCCTCAAAGTTAAGAGGGGAGAGGGAAGATGGGATGGAGGGGTGTCTGAAGGAAGGGAAATCCCCCCCTTCTCCCTCACGTTAAGAGGGGGGAACAAGAAGATTGGGGATGGGAGGTTGTTAAAGGATGGGCATACCATTTCTCCTTCAACCGGCCCGGTTGCTACCGCCAGACGCTGCAGACGCTCTGTCAACGCTCTCACGATATCGGTCATAATTTGGGTATTAACTACTTCATCCTCTTCATTCTTGTGCATGAAAGGTGGTTAAGAGCACGTTTAACCATCCTGTAGCTTAGTAAGTAACACTGCACGATATTTCGCTGTGTATTGACTGAAAAACTTTGTGTTTATCACAAGACTCATGCTCGGACAGGGTGCCACTAGCGCCATCTATTATTTTGTTTTGCTTTGTAAACAAACGCTCTCTTATTACGATTTTATATAAAATCGTAGCCCTAAATTTACCCATTACCTACTGTAGTAAGTATCTATTTAACTGCCTTGTATGTAAGTAAAGCTTTGCATATTAATTTGCTAATAAACAATATTGTTTACTAACTAACCGCCTAGAGGGACTAACGCCGACACCATTTTGTAAACAAACCTTTTTTGGGGATAGACATATTAAATTCCAGCAAATTTGGTACAAAATTTAAGTGCATTCATTTATCTTTTCCCCCTAGATATATTCTTGACTTTTTCTCCTCAGATGATTTTACTTTAAGCTAAGGGTGGTATTTGTACAAACTAACCTAGCCTAACCCAACCTTCCAAGCTTCAACCTAACCCAAACCTAGCCTAGCCTATAGCCAGCCAATCGGTTTTATTATTGACTCTTGTAGATATTGTATTTAGTATCCTACTGTAGCTACGTATATATCTGTAATTTTAGTTGTTGCTTGCACGATCTTGTAATAACCTTTGACTGATACCCTTTTTTTATCTAAAAAGAGTAGGGCTACTGCTTTACTAGGCTTCAGTGACACCAGGGTCATCTGTTGACACAGTATATTAACCCCTTGTGTGCAGTCACACTTTATTTTTATATAATCTCTATTTGGTGAATTGTATATTTAGTTTAACATATTCTGTTAGACATATATTTGTTTAAGGTTAGGTTATCACACCTGGTAGCCTATTTCTGCGAATTTCAATTTTATTATATTCGGTTAGGCTATTCAACGCTGGTAGCCTATTATTGCGTATTTCAATTTAAAAAAAAACTTTTGGTTAGGCTATCGCCCCTGGAAGCCTAATTCTGCGTATCTCAACATTGTTGTTTTCGGTTAGGCTATCACCCCTGATATCCTATTTCTGCGTATTTCAGCATATTTGTTTTCGGTTTGAAGTGATTGAAGTGTTTTTAAAGTGAGTGAAGTGTTGTAAAGTGAAGTGAATTGTTTTTTAAGTGAGTGAAGTGATCTGAAGAAAGTGGACTGTCACCATGCCTCGCGCTTGTGCGAACTGCGCCGGTAGGTTTGGTGAGTCCATGTTTGCTACTATCGATCTTCAAGTCTGGCCGGCTCTGCCAGCAACGGAGAAGAATTTTACAGTGAAATCTAGATGAAGCCTTACAAACAAGATCAACACGTCCTCATCCAATGAAGCTGGAATCACTCCAAGAGTTTGTACACCACTCAACGTTGAGTAGTGCCACAACAAAAAACCACTTCAATTGTAAACCCAACCCGCAACTCCAGCAACCACCAACGCCCCAACGTTCAACTGCCAACAATTCAACGCATACAGTAGCAATTGCATCAGCTGATTAGTTTTCCGATACTCAAGATACAAATAGCCGCTCTCTTCCCCCTCAAGACAACTTCCGTGTCAGTGCGGAACAAAGGTGTGCCTCCCAAGACCAGGAAACACAATACTACGATTACCGAGTGTCAAAAACCTGTTTTCCAGAATATGTCGCAGACTCAGATGACGAACGAGGAATGTCGACGAAGTCCGGCTCGTGGGAGACTCGATGATACGTGGTCAGCTCACAGAGTTTGGTTGCGCCAGGGCACCTAAGACCAGGAAGCGTTTTTGTATCCCTGGTGGTGGTGTGGAATGACGTGCGGTTGCAGCAGTTGACGAAGTTAATCAAAGCTGGCCCCCTGCAAATACAATGTAAGTCATCCACTGTTGGATCCAACGATATACAGCGAACCCGGACTCGGAAGATTTGCGTTTTAAAGCTACCAGCAGCTGATTCAAGTCGTTTAAGGAGAAGGTCATCAAGAGTCATCGTCTCAGGAATCGTCCCCCCGGCTCGGTGTAGAGAGCCGATTTGTGTACAACATAGCCAGCCCAGCACAAATCGATTTGTCTAGCAAAACCGCTGCAGGAAGGAAGAACATGGGATGTCGTCGGACACCTGGGACAATTTACTACTACGATGACTATTTGTTTTCGGATGATGGAAGTTCATCTTGAACCAGGTGTAGCAGCGCGTTTTTGGGCGGTCTTCCTTCAACGATGCGGTGAAGGATTTTCGGAGAAGAAATCGACTCAGCACAGGACACCCAGGAAGGGAGGACCGAAGACAGCTGAGGACGGCAATCTACAAAGGAAAATAACATTAAATACTAATTCCCGGCAAGAACCGCGCATTTGGATTAAAGCCCACCAACACGACCCAAATTCAAAACCGTCAGGGATCAAGACCGAACCGAGGACCGAGGACAGCCATGAATGTTAAATGTAGATCCAGACCAGACACCAAAAATTCGATGAAAGAACGATCTGCGAGTCTAAAACCGCAACTTTAAAGGTTTGCCCTATGCAACGCTCGTAGCATACGCAAATAAATTTTCAGATTTAGAGGAACTAGTGTTTACAGAAAATTATGATGTGAATGGCATCACAGAATCTTGGTCTCAATACAAAAGATAGAGACTTATTTTTAGCAGAGTATTCACTTCCCGGTTCTGTAATGTTTGAGAACAGCCGAATAACTAAAAATGGAGGTGGCGTTGGAATTTTTATATCAAAGAAAAAGTCTTCAACCCGACCCCTCGTGTCAAAACCTCACAATTTTGTGAACGTCGACACACTCTTTTGTTGGCTAATAAAGAATAAATAAAGGTTTTGTTTTATGCACACATAATACGTGCGTTAATATACGAAGACCCTCCAGCTCCATCCAGTGCAAAGCTGACCGAGAAATTTACGAACAAAATTGCAGATGTAAGTAACATCACAAGATACCGTAATTTTTGGGGGCGACTTTAATTTACCTGTGACCAAGTGGGGCGATACTCTTAAACTTCACACTCCGGACATGGACTTGTATACGAACTTAGCAAGAGAGTTCGCTTTATCAATTTGTTCGAATGCCGACCCGGTGGTAATTTAACGTTCTTGACATTGTACTTGCAACAAAAAGAAGAATTGATAGCGGAATTTGAATGTTGGTGATGAATTCAGTAACAGCCGACCGGATCGTACGATAAGCTTTCACCTTTAAAGTTTACTAGTAACGAACCAAATAGTAGCCATTCGAAAAAGTTCCATAATTTCAAGAAAGCAAACTTCCATAAACTTAAAGATATGTTTTAAAAAAATGACTGGAGCTTTTTTAAATTAACAATAAACGTACATAGAATACATCTTGGAAGTTATTCGAAACCACTTCTACCTAATAAGCAGTGCCAAGAACTGGCATACCATCGAAAAATACAGGCGTCCAGGCAATAATAATAAGCCCAAATGGTGGAAATAAAGATATTTTCAAACTGCCTGCTTGCTAAAAAAATTTGCTATGATAGATTAAAATCCTCACAAAATTGACGAAGAACGGGTGAAATTTGTAGAGCTAATACGACGCAAAGGCCCAAAAAGTTTTAATTAAGCAAAGTTAAAAAGACCTTAGAGTTAACTATTGCGAATCAAAGTAAAACGAAACAACCCGAAAGAATTCTATAGTGTATATCAGGAAAGGGGGGGGGGGGGAAAAAAAGTAGTTACGTCAACTGTTGGACCGTTAGTCGATGAAAAAGGAGAATACACCAAAGACGAAGTACAAATGAGTAATTGCCGCTGCAATACCTTCTTTTGCATCAGTTTTTTACAAACAGAAGACCTCAGTGAGTATATCCCTACAACCCATCGCCGATTCAGATTGATTAACTTCAGAGTGTTCTAAGCAATATCACCGTTACAGAGAGAGAAGTATTGAATTGTTTTAGATAAACTCAAGGTAAATAAAAACGCAAGGACCTGATACAATCCTCGCCTAGAGTTCTAAAAGGAAGCTAAGAATGAGCTCTCCAAACCACTGACATTACTATTCAATAAATCCTTGCAGTCTGGAACTTATGCCTGATCAGTGGAAGATAGCCAACGTAAACACCGATATTCAAAAAAAGGCAGCCAACTACCCTACCCAGTAACTATCGTCCAATTATCTTAACCTCAGTTGTATGTAAAATGCTAGAAACGGTCATACGCGACAGACTCGTAAATCACTTAGAGGGAAAATACACATACTTAAAGATACTCAACACGGCTTTCGTTAAAAAAACGTTCCTGTTTAACAAACCTCTTAGACTTCTTCCACGCTTATATCCCCCCCCTTTTCCAACCTCTACGATGAGAGTAAAGCTGTAGATATTATATACCTTGATGATTTCAAAAGGCCTTTGACAAAGTTGCCCCACAAACGTTTACTGCTAAAACTAAAAGCGCATTGGGGGGGGGGGGGGGATACAAGACGGTGTGTTTTCTGAGGATGGATAGAAAATTGGCTCAGCCACAGAAAGCAAAGGGTAGTCCACTAAACGGTATGCATCCTAAATGGACCAATGTAAGTAGCGGGGTACCCCAGGGAATCAGTTTACTAGGACCAATTCTCTTTCTAATTCTAACATCAACAACATAGAATGAGGGTCTCACCTGCACAATCTCAAATTTGCTGACATTACAAAAATTGCAAATAGCGTACTCTCAAAAGAACAAGTTGACGATATGCAACACATCTAGGATAAATTGTCATGCTTGGGCCCAAATTGGGCAAATGAGTTTCAATGCGGATAAATGTAAACAGTACTAACAATTGTGGGCGTGGATGCCTAAAATGAGAAAGCAAACACTATTCGAGGTAAGTGGCACTCAGCTTCAAGAATGTAAACAGCAGAAAATGATCTGGGAGTACACAATATAGCGTAACCTAAAACCGAGTCAACAATGTTTTCAGAAGTTGTTAAAGAAGGCAAACAAAATAATTGGCTTTATAGGCGAGGTCATTTGGAGCATAAATCCAAAGAAGTTATCCTAACCCTTTACAATTTCCTTAGTCCGCCCTCTTCTGGAAATACTAGCGTTCAATCCTGGTGCCCGTATTACCAAAAAGATATAAACAAGCTTTAGTAAACGAGTTCAACGTAGAGTTACCAAAATGATACCTAGCCTAAAAGGAACGAACCATACGAAGAAGCGGTCCTTAGAGAATTAAATCTATTTCTGTTCCTTTAACCCAGCGCAGATTAAGAGGCGACGTATTAATTCAAGTGTTCAAATCATCAAAGGCATCGGACAATATGAACTGTAGTAAGTACTTCACGATCGACCAATCTAATTACACGCGGGGAAAGGAACTGTGGTTTGCAAAATTATTGGTAAATCTTTTAACACTCGCACGAATCCTAAGAATTTCTTCTTCAAATCGAGTTGTCAACTTGGTGGAATGGGCTTCCCCGAGACGGTTATAGGACTGCAGCACCGTTGATTCCATTTAAATTCCGACTAGACAAATATCTCAGCATCAAAACCCCGCGACTGACTGCGTTGTACATGAATAACTTGAAATCCTCCCCTCAGTTACTACCCAACCCTAACCCCTACCCTATAACTTCCTAGTCCCTGCGGGACGTTAGGGGGGGTGGCAGGGCAGTATTTCCCTTTCCCTGTTCCCATTACCCACGTCCTAAAACCACTGTTTTGGAACACTTGATCCTCAGTGGTTTTGGAGGACTAAGCAAACCGTCCTCGTCAAGGGTCACTAGTATCTGGTGTTGCTTGATTTCCGTTTTGTACTCCTTTGGTACACCATTAACCAAATTAACACGACCTAGACTGGCGGAACCTCTTAGGTAAGCATAGCCTAAAACATAGGCATTTATAATACTGGGGACCATACTATGGTTGTCGTTTGTGTGTCTTGTGGGGAAGATGGTTCGTCCATGAATCGTTAACGATGGAATCGAATCGAGAAATGACTAAAGAGAGAGAGTGTACGAGAGCTAGGTGGAAGGACAGGGAGGGAGAGGTAAACCGAATGGAAGGTGCAAGGATGGAGTGAAAGAGGTTATATATAATGAGCGAAGGCGGTGCTGGATGGGATGAGTTAAGAGATGTAGGGACAGACAAAACTGATTTGGGAGTGAACAAATATCCCCCCCCCCCCCGAGAAACCTAAAAACCAGTCAACAATGTAAACAGCAGTGTTGAGAAAGACAAACAGCCATAATTTGGGCGGTTCTAATGTGTAGGCAGGTCTGTGGTGAGCATAAATACAAAGATGTAATCCTAACTCTTTACAATCGCTTAGTCCGCCCTGGCGCGCTGGAATACTGCGGTTCAATCCTGGTGGCCCTTATTACCAAAAGTATAGACAAGCTAGAACGATGTTCAAACGTAGAGTTCCCAAAATTTTTACCTAGCCCCTAAAGAACAAACAAACCATACGAGGAGCGTCGTTGGAGAGTTAAATATATTTCCTTTAACCCAGCGCAGATGTAAGAGGTGACTTACTTCAAGTGTTCAAAATCATCAAAGTCATCGACAATATGAGCTGTAGTAAGTACTTCACTATCGACCAATCTATTCTACACGCGGGGAAACGGTTGCAAAATTCTGGTAAATCCTTTTAACAACGCGCACTAATCTAAGAATTTCTTCTTCAATCGAGTTGTCAAATTGTGGGAATGGACTTCCCCAGACGTTATAGACTGCAGCACTGTTGATTCTTTTGAACTTCGCCTTAACAAATATCTTGCCTCAAACCCGCGACTGACAGCGTTTGTCAAAATTACTAAACTTTATTTTAGGATTCCCCCTCATGGATTGCATCCAAGGATTATGCGTATATCTATTTACTAAGATGTTACTATCTTTTCCTTTTTCCCAGATATACGAAAGATCACTTAGAACTGTTATGTTACTAACCCAACTGTCCCCTCTATACATCCCTAATCCTGCCGACGGACAGTTTTTTGACACTTGATCCTCCAGTTGTTTTGGAGGACAAGCAGCCTAGAGGGGTAGCAAGATCTGTTGTTGCTTGATTTCCTTTGTACTCCTTTGTACCAATCCATCCATTTCACTTAGCATCTGTTTATGTATACAGCAGTTATAATATATCTATCTACCTCTATAATTTTATGTTGTTTATATACAGTATATTACAGTTCTATATAATATATATATATATACTATGTATATATATGATATATATATATATATATATATATATATATCACCACACACAGTATATATCCATCGTTCTTACTATAAAACTGTTTCTAAATCCACGTACATATATTAAGGACGGAAGCGTGTAAGGCCAGGAGTCTATTTATATGTCACTGTATATTATCATATTGTCATATTATTTGTATATTATTATTAGTTATGTGGTGTGGTAATGTTCGTCTTAGTATAGTGTAATCTGGTCAGTGTAGGCTGCCCACATAACTCCACACACTACTTCACCCACTCACAGTATGTAATCTGTTCATGTAGACGGCACACATAACTCCACACACTACTTTCACCCACTCACATCTCATGGAAACAGTTCACAGAGAGAGGCCCCTAATATATCACTCACTCATGTTGTGTGTGGTGTGTGTGTGTGGGTATGTGGTGTAGTGGCATCCAGAGGAAGAATGAATAGTTCAGTATATATATATAACAGTTATATAGATATAATACCGATGCTTTTGAGCTAATGGATAATCATTGGACACCAATATTTTTCCGTTAAAAATATAATATTGGAAACTGCTTGATTATAAACACCCTGTACTAAAAATATATTACCAGGCCAATCAAATTATGTAGAAGATAATATATCATCCTTGAGCTCGGCGATTAATTCCAATTTAGTCGTCCTGGACCACTTGTTTTAAGGGAGTGAGAGAGGTAATGGTTTTGGTCTAGTTATAAATTAATATATTTTGTTTAGTTTCCTACGTTAGACCTCCAGCACAAAAAAAAAAAAAAAAAAAAAAAAAAAAAAAAAAAAAAAAAACCACACACACGCACTTACACACACCCCCCTCACTACTACACACACACACACACCCACACACACCACACACCACACAACCCCCACACACACCACACACAACACACACCACCTTATTGTAAACCCACCATAATAAATAAAACCCAGTGTGCCTAACCATAAAAAAGCTGGAGTGGTTGGTGTGAGCTTAATCACTGATTATATGTGCACACTGGCATGCTATCATGCTCACCTAATATATAAGATAATATATAACTACAATAAGGATATTATATATTATACTATTTGGTATCTCCTTTTTGCTCTTCTTTGATTTGCTATGTTGTTCAGTATTGGAACGACCCAGCTCTATGATACCACGTTAATTCTTTCTGTAACACAGCGTTTTAAGGGGTGATTTCCACTTGAGGATTTGTTTTTCTGGACCCGTTCGTTTCTCCTCATGTTTAGCCCCATTGCTTTTGAAATTTTAAGACGGTTCGCCCTAGTAGTTTTGAAAATTTTTTAGACATTTTGCCCCACTTTCTGTCAATTTTAAGACCTTTTCGTGCCATTAAGGTGTCGCATTGTTGTCCTGGCGAGCGATTTGAGAGCCTGTAATTTAATTAAAATTAAATGTAATTAATGTAATTTAATTAAATGTTCTGGCCGGAACATTTTTCTACCGAAAAATTTTACAAAATTTGAATCTTGAAAAGGGGGGCTAGAGTGGGTGTAATTTTAAGCTTGATGAAAACGTAGGGAAACAACTAAATTACCTCCCCTTTAACCTTTGAGTCTTGGTACCACTAGGTTATTATATACAGTTTAGACGTGACCTTCTAGAGATCATATTAATTTGCCCAAAATCCTCTCATATTGCTAGAATAAAATTAGAAAGACATTGACCGGTACGACGGTCGCGCTAATAAGTTCCTTGTTCCCCTGTCATTACGTATTGCTTGTTTCATGTCCTGTCAGATGTTGAATAAGGTGGGCAAGTGTAGGAACATGTTTAACATGTTGTTTATATTTCACTCGATATGAAGAAATGAAGCTCCGACTATAGCTGGATACCAATTATTAATCACAAACATACTTGGTGCCGAGACATTTACTTAATTAGCGCGACTGTCACATAAAGGAGTTAAAGTGTTAATTGTGCTTCATATTCATTTTATGCCATCTCCTGTTATGATGCGGTGCCTATTATGTTTATGTAATATTCCCAGTTTATTTAAAAACCCACCCCGCCGCCGCCGGTCTCGCTCTTTGAAGTACCCAGGTTGAGAATGTTAGCACACTCGTTCATGGGACTTGTTAGCCCTCATTATACCGCTCGAACCATCTTCACACCAGAGAGAGAGAGAGAGAGAGAGTAGAGAGGAGAGAGAGATAGAGAGAGAGAGAGAGAGCGAAGAGAGAGAGAGAGAACAGATACAGAGACAAGAGAGAGAGAGAGAGACCGGAGAGAGAGAGAGAGAGGAGAGAATACCAGAGAAATACAGAGAATACCAGCGGGGGGTTTATTGCCCTCAATGCTACCGGGAGAGATGGAAGAGATAGACTGGATTTTGATGGAGTTTACAAAAGTGTTGTGAGAATTTCGTTATTTCAATCCCAGAGTGATACTCAATTGACCATTGCGAGTTTTCAGGGTATAAGGAACGTTGGAGGTTTTTTAACATTGGCAATTTAGCAGAATTACCAACCCTAAATGCGGTTGTAGTACAATTTATAAATGCATACAAACTAAATTCAACATAAGTTTTATTTCCCATTAGACATCTACTTTATTATGTATTTCTGTTTAATATCGATGTTTATGGCTCCACTTCCATTATAGAACGAAACTCGCAAGTCGGGAATTGAAATCAGAGAGATTGTGAATTACCGCAGCACTCCCATTGAATACCTCAGCATTTCCCCATTGACATACCGCATCACTCTCATTGAATAACCGCAGCAACTTCCATTGAATACCGCAGCACTCCCATTGAATACCTCAGCCTTCCCACGGAATAACTGCCAGCACTCCCACTGCATCCCGCAGCACTCCCACTGAATACCGCAGACAACTCCCACTGGAAACCGCAGCACTCCCACTGAATACCGCAGCACGGCCCATTGAATAACAAAGCCAACTCCCAGGGAAGACCGCAGCATCTCACTTGAATACCGCAGCATAATCCCATTGAATACCGCAGGCACTCTATGAATACCGCAGCACTCCCATTGAATCCCGCAACACTCCCATTGCATACCGCAGCAATACCATTGAATTACCGCAGCACTTCCCATTGAATACCGCAGCACTCCCATTGAATACCGCAGCACTCCCCTTAAATACAGCAGCACTCCAAGTGAATACCGCAGCACTACCATTGAATACCGCATGCAACTCCCATTGATGCCGCAGCACTCCATGAAACCGCAGCACTCCCATTAATACCGCAGCACTCCCATTGAATACCGCAGCACCCATTGGAATACCGCAGCAGTCCAATTGAATACAGCAGCACTCCATGAATACCGCAGCATCCATTGAATACCGCAGCACTCCCATGAATACCGCCGCACTCCATTGAATACAAAGGAGTACAAAGGAGTACAAAGGAGTACAAAGGAAATCAAGCAACAACAGGTCTAGTGACCCTTCTAGGTTGCTTGTCCTCCAAATCACTGAGGATCAAGTGTCCAAACAGTGGTTTAGAGTGGGTAAGGGAACATTGGAAAGGGAACTACTGCCCTGCCACTAACGTGGCAGGACTAGGAAGTTAGTAGGGGACATATGGGTTAGTAACTGAGGGGAGGATAAAGTTATTCATTTACAAACGCAGTCAGTCGCGGGTTTGATGCGAGATATTTGTCTAGGCGGAATTTAAATGAATCAACGGTGCTGCAGTCTATAACGTCTCGGGAAGCCCATTCCACAAGTTGACAACTCGATTGAAGAAGAAATTCTTAGATTCGTGCGAGTTAAAAGATTTACCAATAATTTTGCAAACCGTTTCCCCGCGTGTAATTAGATTGGTCCGATAGTGAAGTACTTACTACAGTTCATATTGTCGATGCCTTTGATGATTTTGAACACTTGAATTAAGTCGCCTCTTAATCTGCGCTGGGTTAAAGGAAATAGATTTAATTCTCTAAGACGCTCTTCGTATGGTTTGTTCTTTAGGCTAGGTATCATTTTGGTAACTCTACGTTGAACTCGTTCTAGCTTGTTTATATCTTTTTGGTAATAAGGGCACCAGGATTGAACGCAGTATTCCAGAAGAGGGCGGACTAAGGAATTGTAAAGGGTTAGGATAACTTCTTTGGATTTATGCTCAAATTACCTGCCTATAAAGCCAATTATTTTGTTTGCCTTCTTAACAACTTCTGAACATTGTTGACTCGGTTTTAGGTTACTCGATATTGTTACTCCCAGATCAGTTTCTCTGTTTACATTCTTAAGCTGAGTGCCATTCATCGAATAGTTTGCTTTCTCATTTAGGTATCCGACATGTAGTACTTTACATTTATCCGCATTGAAACTCATTTGCCAAATTTGGGCCCAACATGACAATTTATCTAGATTGTGTTGCATATCGTCAACTTGTTCTTTTGAGAGTACGCTATTTGCAATTTTTGTATCGTCAGCAAATTTTTGAGATTGTGCAGGTGAGACCCTCATCTATGTCGTTGATGTAAATTAGAAAGAGAATTGGTCCTAGTACCGATCCCTGGGGTACCCCGCTACTTACATTGGTCCATTTAGATGCCTTACCGTTTATGACTACCCTTTGCTTTCTGTTGCTGAGCCAATTTTCTATCCATTTCAACACACCGTCTTGTATTCCATGCGCTTTTAGTTTTAGCAGTAAACGTTTGTGGGGAACTTTGTCAAAGGCCTTTTGAAAATCAAGGTATATAATATCTACAGCTTTACTCTCATCGTAGAGGTTGAGGATATCGTGGAAGAAGTCTAAGAGGTTTGTTAAACAGGAACGTTTTTTACGAAAGCCGTGTTGAGTATCTTTAAGTATGTTATTTTCCTCTAGTTGATTTACGAGTCTGTCTCGTATGACCGTTTCTAGCATTTTACATACAACTGAGGTTAAGCTAATTGGACGATAGTTACTGGGTAGGGATTTGCTGCCTTTTTTGAATATCGGTGTTACGTTGGCTAGCTTCCACTGATCAGGCATAGTTCCAGACTGCAAGGATTTATTGAATAGTAATGTCAGTGGTTTGGAGAGCTCATTCTTAGCTTCCTTTAGAACTCTAGGCGAGATTGTATCAGGTCCTGGCGTTTTATTTACCTTGAGTTTATCTAAACAATTCAATACTTCTCTCTCAGTAACGGTGATATTGCTTAGAACATCTGAATTATCAATCTGAATCGGCGATGGTGTAGGGATATCACTGAGGTCTTCTGTTGTAAAAACTGATGCAAAGAAGGTATTGAGGGCATTACTCATTTGTACTTCGTCTTTGGTGTATTCTCCATTTTCATCGACTAACGGTCCAACAGTTGAAGTAACTACTTTTTTCTTTCTGATATAACTATAGAATTCTTTCGGGTTTGTTTTACTTTGATTCGCAATATGTAACTCTAAGGTCTTTTTACTTTGCTTAATTAACTTTTTGGCTTTGCGTCGTAGCTCTACAAATTTCACCCGTTCTTCGTCATTTTGTGAGGATTTTAATCTATCATTAGCAAATTTTTTAGCAAGCAGGCAGTTTGAAATATCTTTATTCCACCATTTGGGCTTATTATTATGGCCTGGACGCCGTATTTTCGATGGTATGCAGTCTTGCACTGCTTTTAGGTAAGTGGTTTCGAATAACTTCCAAGATGTATTTATGTCGTTATTGTTAATTAAAAAGCTCCAGTCAGTTTCTTTAAACATAGCTCTAAGTTTATGGAAGTTTGCTTTCTTGAAATTAGGGACTTTTTCGATGCTACTATTTGGTTCGTTACTAGTAAACTTTAAAGTGAAAGTTATCGTACGATGGTCGCTGTTACTGAATTCATCACCAACATTCAAATTCTCTATCAATTCTTCTTTTGTTGCAAGTACAATGTCAAGAACGTTATTACCACGGGTCGGCATTCGAACAAATTGATAAAGCGAACTCTCTTGCAAGTTCGTATACAAGTCATGTCCGGAGTGTGAAGTAAGAGTATCGCCCCACTTGGTCACAGGTAAATTAAAGTCGCCAAAAATTACGGTATCTTGTGAGTTACTTACATCTGCAATTTGTTCGTAAATTTCTCGGTCAGTTTGCACTGATTGAGCTGGAGGTCTGTATATTAATGCAAGTATTATTTTTGTACCTTTATTATTCTTTATTAGCACAAAAGATGTGTCGACGTTCACAATTTGAGGTTTTGACACGAGGGTCGGGTTAAGACTTTCTTTGATATAAAATAAAACGCCACCTCCATTTTTATTTATTCGGCTGTTCTCAAACATTACATAACCGGGAAGTGAATACTCTGCTAAAAAGTCTCTATCTTGTGTATTGAGCCAAGATTCTGTTATGCCAATCACATCATAGAGAGAGAGAGAGAGAGACAGAGACAGAGACAGAGAGAGAGAGAGAGAGAGAGATACTGTACTGCATTATGCATTGTCAAATTGTTCTATACACTGGAGTTGTTCGAGGCATTTTACATATAGTGGCTATGAGCAGTCTTTCCTAAGCTGCATAAAATTACATGATGTCAGCCTGCATATAGCGAAAATACATAATCGTGCTAAAGGAGTTCTGACCCTATCAACCCCTCCAACTAAAAAAATAACCACGCTCCTCAAATCTCAACTACATACCCTACATTCCACATTCCCCTCTCCAAAAATCCACGAACCCGGCCCTTCACCTTCCACAAACACGCCCCCGCTCCCAACTTCACCTCTCCCCTCATCTCGTCTTCCCCTATCCTGCTCCCCTCTCCTCTCTTCCCCCTTCCCCTCCCCCTCCCCCCTCCTCCTCGCCCACCATGCACATGGAGCTTTTCAAGACCACTTTATGGTAGCCCACCTCGGTTTGTTTTCTTTCTCTCCCTCTCTCTTTGGCTTGTATCCAATCGGGCCCCATTAAGCCCTACTGTTTAAGATATTTACCCCCATCAGGTGTCAATATTTTCCTGGCGAGCGGTAGCGAGCCAGCATATTCATATATTTGTTTTGACAGCAAGCTAAATTTGTACATTTTTCGATAGAAAAATTTCTCCGGCGAAGCCTGATTTCTCCATACAATGCTGGCTCGCTATCGCTCGCCAGGAAGAAACGACACCTGGATAGGGATAAACGTCTTAAAACAGTTGGATGAATGGGGCCGAATGGATACAAGCCAAGGAAAGAGAGAAACGGAGAGAAAGATAAAAAATAAACCGGTGACCCCCCTTAAAAACGTTTCCTGCATGTCAATGATTCCTGGCAATTTCTCACCTGTGGTCCTTGCGGCACAGACAAAGGATCCATTGCAACGCTCGCTTCTATTGCCTAAAATATTGCATTACTGATGTGATCTTTATCGCTAGAAAATGTGGAGAATATCTGGCTAAACTTATACAGCTTCTGTCAGTATGATTGCATATATGTCAGTATATCCACAATATATCTCAAAGCCATATTAAACGATTTTTTTTTTTTTTTTTTTTTTTTTTTTTTTTTTTTTTTTATGCAAAATGTGTCCAACCGACTCCATTCAACCACCGTCAAGGTGATTAAGTTATGACAAAAATTTGATGATTGCCGATATATGGGTCGTATACCAATATATATTGTCATAGTATGCTCGGTCCAAATCAGAACCATAAACATTGTCATTATCGAGAAAAGCTGATTGATGATTATGGTTGCAAAGAAATACGTAAATATGTTCTTCAACAGAGAATACAGTGATTTAATAAGTGGTAAGAGAGAGTTACAAGGAATTACAAGAAGTTACAAGAGTTACAAGGAATTACAAGAAGTTACAAGACATACAGTAGTATCTCAACACTGTGTGGTCCAATATAGATACTTAACATGTTAAAACATGAACATTAAATTGAAACTCAAGTAGATAAACGAAATACGTTCAATTTCGATAGTGTGTTTTTCAAGCTAACGGTAAATTGACATGCTCCTATTATGATTACTCGCTATTACACAATCTTTGCAACTAAAAATTTCGTTAATAATATAAACTTGGCATCATTGTGTTCGGTATATATAGTAATTTCACCTTTTTTTCGTAGAAGCATCGATAAACCGGGTGCCAAAATATGCTATTCTCCACCAGATTAAATACTTAACTTTAGAAAATCTTACCTTGTCGTCAGTTTAACTCGATGAAACACTCCGTAGCCAACACATACCTGCAACACAAACCAAGGCACATTAGTACAACTGGCTTGAAAGAAGTAGAAAGACAAAACAACAAAGACAACAAAACATTAGGTCATTATTGCAGTAGTTGATTAAGCATTAACAGGTTTTCAGTAATATAATAAAGCAACAGAATTTGTATGGAGGAGTAGAAATGAGTACAAAGGAAATCAAGCAACAACAGGTCTAATGACCCTTCTAGGCTGCTTGTCCTCCAAAACACTGAGGATCAAGTGTCCAAACAGTGGTTTAGAGTGGGTAAGGGAACATTGGAAAGGGAACTAGGCTACTGCCCTGGAACTAATGTCCGTGGCAGGATTAGGAAATTAGTAGGGGACAGATGGGCTAGAGGAAAATGGGAAAGAGGACAGACAGACAGACAGACAGACAGACAGACAGACAGACAGACAGACAGACAGACAGACAGACAGACAGACAGAGACAGACAGACAGACAGACAGACAGACAGAGAGAGAGAGAGAGAGAGAGAGAGAGAGAGAGAGAGAGAGAGAGAGAGAGAGAGAGAGAGAGAGAGAGAGAGAGAGAGAGAGAGAGAGAGAGAGAGTAATGACAAAAGGAGCGAGAGGGGAGACAGAAGGGAGGGACAATCCGATTCGCTCCATCACCGATTCGCCACACTTTTTTTGTTTTTGAGTAGCCAAGAGGAAGGTCAATCTATACATGTGATAGATAGCCTTGGTGTCGCCTGCAGACCAAACACTTCGATCTGAGGGACTCACACTCTCTCTCTCTCTTTAAATTGTTGAGTGAACTGTGCATTTTTATATTGGTAGATTCTAGATTGTCTTATTTGAATCAAAGGGTTAAAGATGATCTCAGTTTTCCCCTAATGTGAAGGTCTTTTCTAAGTTGAATATATCGCCCACAGCTAACTATCACTATAATAAGTATCGGCGTCATTTGATTGAACGGGATAACCATTACTGGATACCTGTTCTTAACATTTAAGGGGGGTCACCGTTTTTGTTTATCTTTTTCTCCTTTTCTCTCTTTCCCTGGCTGGTATCCATTCGGCCCCATTCAGCCAACTGTTTTAAGACGTTTATCCCCATCCAGGTGTCGATATCTTCCTGGCGAACTATAGCGAGCCAGCATTGTATGGAGAAATCCGGCTTCGCCGGAGAAAAGTTTCTATCGAAAAATGTACAAATTTAGCTTGCTTTCTAAATAAAAATATATATACTGTATATGCTGACTCACTACCGCTCTCCGGGAAAATATTGACACCTGGATGGGGGTGAACGTCTTAAAACAGTAGGCTGAATAGGGCCGAATGAATACAAGCCAAAGAGAGAGCGAGAGAAAGAGAAAAAAAGCACATTTAAATGTGTGCCTTTTTCTACCGAAAAAGGCACACATTTAAATGCACAGATATTTCGAAGGTGGGTGTTGGGGAGTCTTTTGCTAATTTTTAAGGAGGTCTAAGGAGGAAACCAAAATATAATGAAAATAAAAATAATAATAATAATAATAATAAAAATATTTATAATAATAAAACAAAATACTAATACTACTACTACTACTACTACTACTACTACTACTACTACTACTACTACTAATAATAATAATAATAATAATAATAATAATAAATAAAATAATAATAATTCTGCTTAAGTGACATCTACTATCACTGAAAATAGGTGAAGTAGAACATTGCAACAGTGTAATGTGGTTTTGTACAACAGGTGAAGTAGAACATTGCAACAGTGTAATGTGGTTTTGTACAATAGGTGAAGTAGAACATTGCAACAGTGTAATGTGGTTTTGTACAATAGGTGAAGTAGAACATTGCAACAGTGTAATGTGGTTTTGTACAACAGGTGAAGTAGAACATTGCAACAGTGTAATGTGGTTTTGTACAATAGAGAACACATAAACTGTAACCGAAATTTGCATATACATTTGTGATTATGATAATTATTATGCAAATGAATTCAAACATTTTGTTCAAACAGCACATCACATGATACATAGTTTAACAGTGTTTATAATGCTTTGTATTTATGAATATGTAATATTAAATATATTTGTAATGTAATAGTTATAAATATATTCCAATTGTTGTAATGCAGATATAAAGACACACAAGAAATGTTCATATTATAAGGACCTACGTTTCTCTAACCCGTTCCGTACCAGGGACGTTCTTTTTATCCTATTCTGGCAGCTAGTATTCCATTATATTCAGCTTAGGGAGGACCTCTAGCAATAATAAGGCTACAAACTATCTCTACCAACCCTTTTAACTACTACAGATCCTTCCTAAGCTGTCTAATATTATCGTCTAAAGAAAGTTAGAATCAATTATAACCCACGGCGCTGGTATTCAAAGGGTTAATACAGACAAAAGATAGTGTATTCACATTTTTCGAGCCATATACCATTTATTGCTCTAAGTTACGAATTAAAGATACATACCAAACTTTTCCCGACTCATTTTACCATATATCGCCCCCAAAGTATCTATTTTCCCGACTCATTTGACCATATATCGCCCCCAAAGTATCTATTTTCCCGACTCATTTTACCATATATCGGCCCCAAAGTATCTATTTTCCCCGACTCATTTTACCATATATCACCCCCAAAGTATCTATTTTCCCGACTCATTTTACCATATATCGCCCCCAAAGTATCTATTTTCCCGACTCCTTTTTCCATATATCGCCCCCCAAGTTTCTTTTTTCCCGACTCATTTTACCATATATCGCCCCCAAAGTATCTATTTTCCCGACTCATTTTACCATATATCGCCCCCAAAGTATCTATTTTCCCGACTCATTTTACCATATATCGCCCCCAAAGTATCTATTTTCCCCGACTCATATTACCATATATCACCCCCAAAGTATCTATTTTCCCCGACTCATTTTACCATATATCGCCCCCAAAGTATCTATTTTCCCGACTCATTTTACCATATATCGCCCCCAAAGTATCTATTTTCCCGACTCATTTTACCATATATCGCCCCCAAAGTATCTATTTTCCCGACTCATTTTACCATATATCGCCCCCAAAGTATCTATTTTCCCGACTCATATTACCATATATCACCCCCAAAGTATCTATTTTCCCGACTCATTTTACCATATATCACCCCCAAAGTATCTATTTTCCCGACTCATATTACCATATATCACCCCCAAAGTATCTATTTTCCCGACTCATTTTACCATATATCGCCCCCAAAGTATCTATTTTCCCGACTCATTTTACCATATATCGCCCCCAAAGTATCTATTTTCCCGACTCATATTACCATATATCACCCCCAAAGTATCTATTTTCCCGACTCATTTTAACCATATATCACCCCCAAAGTATCTATTTTCCCGACTCATATTACCATATATCACCCCCAAAGTATCTATTTTCCCGACTCATTTTACCATATATCACCCCCAAAGTATCTATTTTCCCGACTCATATTACCATATATCACCCCCAAAGTATCTATTTTCCCGACTCATTTTACCATATATCGCCCCCAAAGTATCTATTTTCCCGACTCATTTTACCATATATCGCCCCCAAAGTATCTATTTCCCCGACTTTCCGACCAGCAATATCTTTCCCCCTTAGAGGTCAATTAAGGAGGTACTACTCACTTTTTCTGGACCCCCTTCTCCCTCATGTTTAGCATATTAGCTTTGAGGTTTTAAGACGTTCGTTCCGTTAGTTTGGCGATTTTGAGACCTATTTCGCCTCTTTTTTGTTTTTAATATGAAAACCTTTCGTGCCCTTTTGTGTCGGTTTTTTCCTGGCGAGCGATAGCGAGACTCTAATTTTAGAAGGAATCGGCCTTCGGCCGGGACATTTTTCTACCGAAAAATGTACAAATCTATCTTGAAAGGGGGTCTAGGGGGTGTTTTTCTAAGCTGGATGGAGGTCTAGCGAGGAAACTCAAAAATAAATAAATAAATAAATATATAGACCAAAAACCAAGCACTACCCCCTTAATATCTCCCCCCCTCCCCCCCCCCCCCTCTCTTAGAGGTCAATTAATATGCCCCGGATGATTCCCTGGAGGGGTAGTTTGTTACGGGCGCTGCAGTACATAGAGGCTGGACAACTATACTGTACCTTGTTCCAAATACCTAAGCCAGAACTCGATCGTGAACCTTAACCTCTGAAACTCAAAAAAGGCTAGAGCAAATAGGCTATACATGAGACAACTATACCCTGTTCCAATTTGGTTGGTCAGAAATCGTAAACTCTAACCTTTGTAACTTAAAAAGGCTAGAGCAAGTGGGCTGTATACTACATATTTCCACACCTATCCCCTGGCTGACCCTTCCTAAATGGTAGAAATATTAGCTGAATGTTCATGAGTTTTGGCCTACGTATTGGGAACAGCTAGGGTTTAGTGACGTGTATCATTTGGAACAGCTAGGGTTTAGTGACGTGTATCATTTGGAACAGCTAGGGTTTAGTGACGTGTATCGTTTGCTAAATGTATAGCTTGCCCAGAGCTTTGATGAATATCTGTAGGACATCTAGTAAGGATGAGTAATTGGAAACGTCTACGACATAAAACGAAATGTAAGTGGCACAGGCTACTAGAAATAAAATAGGGATGTCTAAGAAAGATGTATATTAACTTAGAATTACACCACGCATAGCCAAGATTGTTGAAGAGCTACACATGTTGACTGTACCTCCCCTTAAAAGCTGCCAGACCAGTGATGACGATGAAAGTTTAGAAGAAAAAAAATATATATATAAGCTTAAGACTTTCCCGATCTCCGAGGATTCCCAGGATCTCTCTACAACTATTACACGAAAGGGGGCCCCGTAGCCAAGGGGACATCAATTAAAAGCTCTCTGAGATGGAAGCCGAGGTTATTGGTTGTCATAAATCAGGAGGAGGAGCAGAGAGAGAGAGAGAGAGAGAGAGAGAGAGAGAGAGAGAGAGAGAGAGAGAGAGAGAGAGAGAGAGAGAGAGAGAGAGAGAGAGAGAGAGAGAGAGAGAGAGAGAGAGAGAGAGAGAGAGAGAGAGAGAGAGAGAGAGAGAGAGAGAGAGAGAGAGATTGTGTATTGTTTTGTTTGCAAAAGAATGAAGAACTCTTGATATCCTCTCTCTCTCACACAGACACGCAGGCACACACACAGACACGCAGGCACACACACACACACACACACACACACACACACACACACACACGGTGGCCGATCGCGCTTAGTACTCTATATTGGGAACCCTAGCTCTGGTGTCGGGGGTTCGATCCCACGCGCCGGCAGGGGAAGTTCTCTCTAAAACAACTTTCCCTGGCCGTGAAGACAAGGTCTGGACGGTCGGGTGACCCACAAAGTCTCCTGCCCACGTCCTACTCCCTTGGGGGTATGTAGGTGCACTCGTTAGCAGCCAGGATCAGTCTGTTGATCTCTTAGTATAAGATATAGGTTAAGTCTGTGTATTTTCAGCCTCATTGGCTGCCGGCTTGAAATAAACCGATTATTATTATTATTATTATTATTATTATTATTATTATTATTACACACACACAAACACACACACACACACACACACGAATAAGTTAACCGAGTACACTGTTTTCAGAATCAGAGAGCTAATGGAGGCCATGTCAAGAAGATCCCCAGCAGACCCTTCAGTATAGAGACACTGGACAAGTAAAGCCATCTTGTACCCATATCATTAGAGACAACTACACTGACAATAATGAAACACTATATCGAAACAGGAAGAAATACTTAGAGTGGGACTTTGAACATACTTAGAGTGGGACTTTGAACATACTTAGAGTGGGACTTTGAACATACTTAGAGTGGGACTTTGAACATACTTAGAGTGGATCTTTGAACATACTTAGAGTGGGACTTTGAACATACTTAGAGTGGGACTTTGAACATACTAGAGTGGGACTTTGAACATACTTAGAGTGGGACTTTGAACATACTTAGAGTGGGACTTTGAACATACTTAGAGTGGGACTTTGAACATACTTAGAGTGGGACTTTGAACATACTTAGAGTGGGACTTTGAACATACTTAGAGTGGGACTTTGAACATACTTAGAGTGGGACTTTGAACATACTTAGAGTGGGACTTTGAACATACTTAGAGTGGGACTTTGAACATACTTAGAGTGGGACTATGAACATACTTAGAGTGGGACTTTGAACATACTTAGAGTGGGACTTTGAACATACTTAGAGTGGGACTTTGAACATACTTAGAGTGGGACTTTGAACATATACTGTATTAGAAAAGCTAACTGACTTGCTATTAATTACCAAATATAATTATAATATGAATAATTATTAATGTAAAACAGAATGGAACATGGGTCAGACTATTATACGTATATACTAGTTGTGTTAGGTCATATGTATTTTATATTCCTCATGTGCAGCTTGCAGCGTCCTGCTTCGTTACTTGCCTACGTAATTTTTTAGGCTTGATAAGATAGCCTATTAAGCCGACTTGTGGACGAAATATAGCTTAAGGGAGCCCACCTCGCTTTTTTTCTCTTTCTCTCCCTCTCTCTTTGGATTTTATCCATTCGGCCCCATTCAGCCTATTTTAAGACGTTTAACCCCATCCAGCTGTCACTATTTTCCTGGCGAGCGGTAGTGAGCCAGTTTATATATATTTTTGTTGTGACAGCAAGCTAAATTTGTACATTCTTCGATAGAAAAATTTCTTCGGCGAAGCCGGATTTCTTCATACAATGCTAGCTCGCTATCGCTCGCAGGAAGAAATCGACACCTGGATGGGGATAAACGTCTTAAAACAGTTGGCTGAATGGAGCCGAATGGATACAAGCCAGGGAAAGAGACAAAATGAGAGAAAGATAAAACAAATCCGATGACCCCCCCCCCCTAATGGTAAACTATTCAACATTCCCTGACTACCAAATAGGACAAGATGGTAAACCGGCCCACATTGTAAACAATAACCGGACGGTAATAGAAGGAGACCGTAATTTATCGAATTAGTGACACAGTTCCATATTACATTTGGTGGGGGGGGGGGGGTGCAGTTTCCATTCAGTTTATAACCCTGTCATAGTAAACTAATAACACTATCGATTGTTGTTACGGTTAGTTACCGTTGAAATACTGGTATTAAGAACGGGGTGTTCCTTAACCCTCTCCGAAATATGACGCGATTTTGAACCTATTAGGGATGCTTTAAAGCTTTTGTTACCATCAGGGGTATTTAGCAACCTTTAGTTTAGTTACTTCAACCTCTGCAGTTGTCTTTGAGTTAGCTGTGGGCAGAAAACTAATTTTGGAGAGGTAATTATAAGATTGAGAGAACTCTATTTCTTATTGCTAATCTGGCAACCTCTGCGTCATATGAGTCTGAAGGGGTTAATTTCTATAGTTTCAGGAGCTAATGTCTAGCAAGGCCAGTCCTAGTGATCTTGGCCCCATTCATTGCTCTTTCCTCTCACTAAAACATTAGGCTGTCCATAATGCAGTTGGGTCTAAGTTCATGATTAGATTGATATCCAAAATTCGAAAATGGATATTAATCGTGATTGTGTATATATATAGCCTTTAACTGTGTTGGGTGATGTTATGGTTTAGATGCTTGTGTTCTGGGTGTGGTGTCCAGAGTTCGAGTTCCGAGAGAACCATGTGCTTTCATTAATTTGTTCAAGTGTATTGAGGTTTGTAATGGAGGATTGATGTTAAGAACGGGTGTTCCACAATTATTTTGAGAAATGAAGGTAAAATAAAGAAATATTTAATTATTTAGCATTGCCTATTCTTCCCAAAAATGGCTATAAATTGTAAATATTGGGGTTGTCTCTATATCCTAAATATCAACGAGGGAGAACCCGAGCGCCGCTGATCATTAAGGGAGGTCACCGGCATTTTTTGTAATATTTCTCTCCTTTTCTCACTTTCCCTGGCTTGTATCCATTCGGCCCCATTCAGCCTACTGTTTTAAGACGTTTACCCCAACTAGGTCTCAATATTTTCCTGGCGAGCGGTAGCGAGCCAGCATATATATATTTTTGTTTTGACAGCAAGCTAAATTTGTACATTTTTCGATAGACAAATTTCTCCGGCGAAGCCGGATTTCTCCATACAAATCTGGCTCGCTATCGCTCGCCATGAACATATTGACACCTGGATGGGGATAAACGTCTTAAAACAGTAGGCTGAATGGGGCCGAATGGATACAAGCCAAAGAGAGAGGGAGAGAAAGATTTAATAAACGAGGTGGACTGCCGTCTCTGCATGTGAAATATGGCGTATGCAAATTAGAGTAACGTATAAGAGCTCCTTTGCTTGCAGAACAGATCGGGTCCATTTTTCGGCCTGACATCATGGTGGATACTTAGAATCATAGTATTAACCCTTTCTGTACCGGTGCTGTCCTTTTAACTTTATGCTGGCTACTATTAGACGAATTTTAATCAGTTTAAATATGGCCTCCAGCAATTAACAGGCTTCGAACTATCTCACTTAACCCTTTTAACCACCACAGATGCTTCTCAAACTGCACAAAATCGTCTAAATATAGCTAGATTTATATAAAAAAAACGCACAGAAGGGGTTAAAAGAGGATTTCGAGTTAATGCCTTCAGTATAATGTCGACATTTTATAATTATTCTGGCTAACATTTGACGATTTTACTCAGTTTAAAAAAGACCCATGAGAATACAAGTGGTAACAAACGCAATGATCACTCTGAATCCCACTTGTTCCTCTTATTCTGGAAAAACAAAAAAAAGTCTCACGATAAAGCACAGCTGTGGGGTTTACGCTTGGTCCTAACGCTCATCTCCGTATCAATGTCCCTTAGAGCTTGTGGTGGATATAACTTGGATGAGTAACCCAGCTTGGTACACAGGGGCTACTGCGAATTATCCAAGCTACCACAGATTACGGTACTTTCCCGGATGGGTGCCTCACAAATGTCCACTAACCTTAGGCTCCTATTTACTTCTAGGTGAACACAGGCATTGAGTGTAATAGAGAGTCTTCAATTCTTTGATTTATAGAGAATAATTCAGTGAGCCCATCCAGTTTACTATGCCTGGGAATCGAACTCAGGACCACTTTGATTTATAGAGAATAATTCAGTGAGCCCATCCAGTTTACTATGCCTGGGAATCGAACTCAGGACCACTTTGATTTATAGAGAATAATTCAGTGAGCCCATCCAGTTTACTATGCCTGGGAAACGAACTCAGGACCTTTCGAACAAGAGTCCAAATTGCTGCCATTGCGCCATGAAGGAGTGTTCGACAAAGGAGAACATTTATAAAGCTGAATTAAAAAAAAAAAAAAAAAAACACAAATAAAAAAAAAAAAAAATGATACGAAGGGGAAATTAAATGTCTTGTTATTATTATTATTATTATTATTTATTTTTAATTTATCTACTGTAGGGTTCAGATAATTTTAAATACGATATATATGTTTTTCAATCCCGATATCGTACCACAGTCGAGAAAAATATACCATAGCTCATCTGGCCCACATTTGTTTTCATGTCCTGAGCTCCCTTCCGTTCATCCATTAAGGGGCCTCTCTCTCTCTCTCTCTCTCTCTCTCTCTCTCTCTCTCTCTCTCTCTCTCTCTCTCTCTCTCTCTCTCTCTCTCTCTCTCTCTCTCTCTCTCTCTATTTTATATATATTTGCTCCCTTTTCGCCCTTCTCTTCAATCCTCTTTCTCTTTTCTCCTCCCTTTCTCTCTCTCTCCCTCTCTCTCTCTCCTCTCTCTCTCTCTCCCCCCCCCCCCCTACCTTACCCCCCTCTTTCGCTCTCTCTCCCCAAGATACCCTCGGAGACAAGCTACGTCGTTCTGGTTAAATATAGCGGAAATATTATCTAAATGAGTTATGGCTTGCATCACATATGTCTGAGAGAGAGAGAGAGAGAGAGAGAGAGAGAGAGAGAGAGAGAGAGAGAGAGAGAGAGAGAGAGAGAGAGAGAGAGAGAGAGAGAGAAAATGAAAGATGTAGAGGGAAGATAAATGAATAAACAGAAAGACAGAAAACAAGAGAAAGATTAAAGAGCATGTTAGGGTAGAATTAAAGAGCATGTTAGAGTAGATTAAAGAGCATGTTAGGGTAGAATTAAAGAGCATGTTAGAGTAGATTAAAGAGCATGTTAGGGTAGAATTAAAGAGCATGTTAGGGTAGAATTAAAGAGCATGTTAGGGTAGAATTAAAGAGCATGTTAGAGTAGATTAAAGAGCATGTTAGGGTAGAATTAAAGAGCATGTTAGAGTAGATTAAAGAGCATGTTAGGGTAGAATTAAAGAGCATGTTAGAGTAGATTAAAGAGCATGTTAGGGTAGAATTAAAGAGCATGTTAGAGTAGATTAAAGAGCATGTTAGAGTAGATTAAAGAGCATGTTAGGGTAGAATTAAAGAGCATGTTAGAGTAGATTAAAGAGCATGTTAGGGTAGAATTAAAGAGCATGTTAGAGTAGATTAAAGAGCATGTTAGAGTAGATTAAAGAGCATGTTAGGATAGAATTAAAGAACATGTTAGAGTAGATTAAAGAGCATGTTAGGGTAGAATTAAAGAGCATGTTAGGGTAGAATTAAAGAGCATGTTAGAGTAGATTAAAGAGCATGTTAGAGTAAATTAAAGAGCATGTTAGGATAGAATTAAAGAACATGTTAGAGTAGATTAAAGAGCATGTTAGGGTAGAATTAAAGAGCATGTTAGGGTAGAATTAAAGAGCATGTTAGAGTAGATTAAAGAGCATGTTAGAGTAAATTAAAGAGCATGTTAGGATAGAATTAAAGAGCATGTTAGAGTAGATTAAAGAGCATGTTAGGGTAGAATTAAAGAGCATGTTAGAGTAGATTAAAGAGCATGTTAGAGTAGATTAAAGAGCATGTTAGAGTAGATTAACTTAAAGAGCATATAGAATTAAAGAGCATGTTAGAGTAAATTAAAGAGCATGTTAGGGTAGAATTAAAGAGCATGTTAGAGTAGATTAAAGAGCATGTTAGAGTAGATTAAAGAGCATGTTAGGGTAGAATTAAAGATAATGTTAGAGTAGATTAAATAGCATATTAGGGTAGAATTAAAGAGCATGTTAGAGTTGATTAAAGAGCATGTTAGGGTAGAATTAAAGAGCATGTTAGAGTAAATTAAAGAGCATGTTAGGGTAGAATTAAAGAGCATGTTAGAGTAGATTAAAGAGCATGTTAGGATAGAATTAAAGAGCATGTTAGAGTAGATTAAAGAGCATGTTAGGGTAGAATTAAAGCGCATGTTAGAGTAGATTAAAGAGCATGTTAGGGTAGAATTAAAGAGCATGTTAGAGTAGATTAAAGAGCATGTTAGGGTAGAATTAAAGAGCATGTTAGAGTAGATTAAAGAGCATGTTAGGGTAGAATTAAAGAGCATGTTAGAGTAGATTAAAGAGCATGTTAGAGTAGATTAAAGAGCATGTTAGAGTAGAATTAAAGAACATGTTAGAGTAGATTAAAGAGCATGTTAGAGTAGATTAAAGAGCATGTTAGAGTAGAATTAAGAGCCTGTTAGAATTAAAGAGCATGTTAGAGTAGATTAAAGAGCATGTTAGGGTAGAATTAAAGAGCATGTTAGAGTAGATTAAAGAGCATGTTAGAGTAGAATTAAAGAGCATGTTAGAGTAGATTAAAGAACATGTTAGGGTAGAATTAAAGAGCATGTTAGGGTAGAATAAAGAGCATGTTAGGGTAGAATTAAAGAGCATGTTAGAGTAGATTAAAGAGCATGTTAGAGTAGATTAAAGAGCATGTTAGAGTAGATTAAAGAGCATGTTAGAGTAGATTAAAGAGCATGTTAGGGTAGAATTAAAGAGCATGTTAGAGTAGATTAAAGAGCATGTTAGGGTAGAATTAAAGAGCATGTTAGAGTAGATTAAAGAGCATGTTAGAGTAGATTAAAGAGCATGTTAGAGTAGTAGAGCATGTTAGAGTAGATTAAAGAGCATGTTAGAGTAGACTTAAAGAACATGTTAGAGTAGATTAAAGAGCATGTTAGAGTAGATTAAAGAGCATGTTAGAGTAGATTAAAGAGCATGTTAGAGTAGATTAAAGAGCATGTTAGAGTAGATTAAAGAGCATGTTAGAGTAGATTAAAGAGCATGTTAGGGTAGAATTAAAGAGCATGTTAGAGTAGATTAAAGAGCATGTTAGAGTAGATTAAAGAGCATGTTAGAGTAGATTAAAGAGCATGTTAGGGTAGAATTTATGACCTCAAACAGAATACGTGAGATGACCATTTAATGAAGCTTGGCGAAATTTAGTGTATAGCCTTTTTACTAAGATACAGATATTTCTATATTATATTCTAGCAACCACCAGACGATTTTAACCCCTTCTGTACCGGCGACGTCTTATTTATTTTATTCTAGCTATATTTAGACGATTTTGTGCAGTTTAAGAAGGATCTGTGGTAGTGAAAAGAGTTAAGTGAGATAGTTCGCAGCCTGTTATTTGCTAGAGACCCTTCTGAAACTGAATATAATCGTCTAATAGTAGCCAGAACATAACTTGATAGACGTCGCTGGTACAGAAGGGGTTAAGACCGACCTATCGGAATAAAGGGTTACAATCTACCTTAACTTACCCTTGTATCACACTATAACATTCTCAAGGCAAGTAATATCGCCTGGAGATAACTCAAATATAATGAAGACAGACGCCATCTAATTGAAACAGATATATCAACGTAGCTTCATGAGTTTAAGGGGACAGTGGTTGTTTTTTGTTTTTCTTTCTATTAATTAAGTTAATCATTTATGTTTTTAATTTACACGCTAGATCTCCTTCAAACTTAGAAAAACATCCCCTAGACCTCTCCCCCCCCCCCCCTCAAGATAAATTTGTAAATTTTTCGTATGAAAATGTCCTGGCCAAAGGCCGGTTTTTCTTATAATTACAGTCTCTTTATCGCTCGTCAGGCTCGACACGTAAATGACACGATAGGTCTTAAAATTAACAACGAAATGGAGCTAAAGGTGTTATAATCGCCAAACAAATGGGCCTCTTAAAATATCATAACTAATGGGGCTAAACACGAGGGAGATAGGGGTCCAGAAAAACGACCCCCCCCCCCCTTAACTTCCATCAATCAGTAATAATATTGTTTCTTTGTTCCTACCTATATTTTAGTGTGAGGATATTTTCCTTAATCAATGCGAAATACAAACATGGTAGAAATGTTGAACTAGGTAAGATGAACAGAAGCAAAATATATACGCAAATATATACACAAAAAGGAAAATGAAGCTATTACTAATGATTGGCTAACAATAACGAACACCTCCTGTCCTGTAATTATCCTTTCGATTTGTACAATGAAAGAAGGTTTTTGTTAGGCTCTAAGAGAGACCAACTTCGTGGTATTTTGCGAACACATACCCACACATGCACAAACAGAGACACACACACACACATGCACAAACACATCACTCAAAGCCACACATGCACAGACACAGAGACTTCATACACAAACAACCTTCATATAGACACACCTTTCCCCTCAACACACACACCCGCACACCCACAAATACAGATACATCACACATATGACCCCCCCTCCCCCCCCCCCTGCCTCTACCCCCCCAACCAACACACTCACACAAACAGAATACAAAGGAAGGCAAGCAACAACAGACCTAATAGTCTTTAAACAAACAATAAAATAAATAAATAAACATGGACTGTGGATCTGACAGAACAACTCAACCACTAAACCAAGTGAACCAGTAGCTCTCAACCAGCACAGACTGAACCAGTACTGTTAGCTTAGGTTAGATTAGGTTAAGGGGAGATAGGTCGCTTTTCTAGACCCCCTTCTCCCTCATGCTTAGCCCCATTTGTTTTGAGATTATACGACGTTCGCCCCATTAGTCTAGCGATTGTAAGACCTTTAATTCACCCCCTTCTGTAATTTTAGGAGTAGTCGACCTTAGGCCGTGACCGAAAAATTAACACATTTATCTTATCTAGGGGTTGATTTTATTAAGCTTGATAGAGGTCTAGCGAGGAGACTAAAATAATAATAACAATAACTAACTCAATAAACCGACCAAAAATATACTGTATACCATATCCCCTTAAGTTATATTAGGAGTTATAAATGGGACTGGTGTGTTTGGCCCTGGTTGAGATCTAATGGTTGAAATTGCCTATTAGTTGAGCTGTTCGATAACGCCTGTGATTCTATGTGGTGTGTGTGTGTGTGTGTGTGTGTGTGTGTGTGTGTGTGTGTGTGTGTGTGTGTGAGCGAGAGAGAGAGTGGCTGTCATTCTTGTAGAGATATATATATATATATATATATACTGTATAATGAGGGCCCAAATATTCATGAGCACTAATAGGCAGAGATCGGGCTGGTGATTGGCTATAACAGGGGGCCTCTCTCTTTCTCTCTCTCTCTCTCTCTCTCTCTCTCTCTCTCTCTCTCTGCCTGTCTGTCGGTTACAATAATGCATTTCGATACAATAATTACCATCAATGTCTTGACAGAGAGAGAGAGAGAGAGAGAGAGAGAGAGAGAGAGAGAGAGAGAGAGAGACCCCTATTGTCCTCGTCCTTTATCTCTCCCTCTACCGACGAGACAGTTCTGGCGATATACCACATATATAAAAAGGGGAAGGAAGTGGCCAAATCTTCTGACTTTTAGCTGTAATAATATTCTTGACCTCTCATTGTTTCGTTTGTTTATGTCTGTCTGTTTGTCTGTCTGTGTTTCTGTCTGTCTGTCTGTCTATCTGTCTGTGTGTCTACGTCTCTGTCTGCCTGGCTACATGTCTGTCTGCCTGCCTCTTTCTGTCTGTGTGCCTGTCTGTCTGTATGTGTGCCTGTCTGTCCGTCTACTTGTCTGTCGTTCTATATCTCTATTTATCAGTCAGACTCCACAATCACTTAGGAGTTATATCAGACTGAATCCCTAAACAATTTTGTTGAAAACAAAAATATATATTTTATGTTTCTAATCTATCTAATTTCCAAATTGTATTTCCATTTATGAGTTTTCTTCTATATCATCCTTTAAGATAGCATAACATTGCAATACATTCTAATACATTGCAATACATTCTAATACATTGCAATACATTCTCTAATACATAAATCCTGGCCCAATATGAACCCTTGAACACCAAAACGAACCTTCGAAACTAAACTATTAAGTACAGAATTAATGAGATGATTCGATTTAGTTCGGGTGAGCTTCGAAAACTTCAGGTCATGATTAAATATCTTAGAATGCCACTCATAAAATTTCGTGGACCTCCCTCGCCCTCACAACCCTTCTCATAACTCTCATAACAACTCGCAACTACCTTAGCCCTCAAAACTCTCTCGCCCTCACAACCCTCCTTATAACTCCCCTCGCAATTCACTTAGCCCTCACAACTCTCTTTCTTTCACAACCCCCTCATAACTCACAACTTCCTCTCCCTCACACAATTCCATCTCACTCACAATTCCCTCGCCCTCATAAGTCAACTCGCTCTCCCTTACAACTTCCTCCCCTCTCACAACCCTCCTCATAACTCCCCTCACAACTCACTTTTCCCTACCCTTCACAACCCCCCCCCCCCCCCTGACATATACACTGCTCCCATTACCAACGGATCAGGGGGGGGATGAGAAAGCCAAGCGGGCGGGTAATGTTATGGGGGGGTATTATTGGGCGTATAGTAGGGGGCGACGTCCCCCCCCCCTCCTCTTTCTCTGTGGTAGTAACTTTGATTCAGGCTCTTGGTTCGTCTCTTGTTTTCCTCTGGTCTTGTTCTCTCTCTCTCTCTCTCTCTCTCTCTCTCTCTCTCTCTCTCCCTCATTCTGACTAGAAAATTAAGTTTGTTTACGGTAAGAACGGGTACTTACAGCGGTTTAGGCTACATATTTAGCTTTAACCAAAACTAGAATTTGAATGCATGATATCCACTAACACACTCACCAGCAAGTCAGGAGGATTGGGACAGAAGTAGTTGGCAGACATTAATAGAAGTAGGAATACACCATAGATTATAGAAGTAGGAATACACCATAGATTATAGAAGTAGGAATACACCATAGATTTCAATAGCATAGGTTTTCCAATGTCTTCAATTTCACATTATATTCATATTTCCGTATTAGTATGCACACTTTTTTGTATTCAATCTTTGTATTTTCTAAGTGTTTATCTATTTTGAAACGATATATAAGTGACTTAAGGGGAGATTTTTAGTTAGTTCGCTAGACTTCCATCAAGCTTAACATTACAGCCCCTAGACCCCTTCAAGATAAATTTGTACATTTTTCGGTAGAAAAATGTCCCGGCCGAAGGCCGGTGCCTCTTAAATTACAGGCTCGCTATCGCTCGCCAGGAAAAAATCGACACCTAAATGGCACAAAAAGTCTTAAAATTGACAGAAATGGGGCGAAAGTTCTTAAAATCGCCAAACTAATGGGGCGAACGTCTTATAATATCAAAAGCAATGGGGCTAACCATGAGGGAGAAAGGGGTCAAGGAAAAAATCCCTCAAGTGGCCCTTAATACATCTCACATCAGCCGATCAAGTTTGCAGTATATTTCGTATAGCTTCTTCTGTATTTTTGTTTCGGCCCTTGTTTCCCTCGATCCGCCCCCCCCCCCACCCCCCCCCCCCCACAATCCTCCCTAATATATTTTGCCGAGTACATTTTTTTTCTGGACTCCTTACTTTTTCCAGTTAGTGGTTTTGCACAATATAGCTCGTTTGGGTTATGTTTCCCATCCTTCATATCTCATCATATTGAGTGTTGGCGAGAGACTATTGGGCGAACAGCCTTACAGCGGAAAGAACAATACGCAGACAACGTGTGTATCCATGCCTAACCCCCGGACTATGATAGTGAGGCCCTTGGTGAGGCCCTAGCCCGAACCATAATAGTCATCAGCGGGGGGAAGTAAAACAATGGGAGGTTAAGGGGAGATGGTTCACTCTTTGGGCGATTTTTGCATGTATTTGTTATTTTTCTAGTTTCCTCCCTAGACCTCCATAAAAAAAAAAAAAAAAACATCCATTAGATCCCCCTTCTAGATTTATTTGTACATTTTTCGGTAGAAAAATGTCCCGGCCGAAGGCCGATTCTTCCAACATTACAGGCTCACTATCGTTCGCCAGGGAAAAATCGACACCTAAATAGCACGAAAGGTCTAGATATTGACGAAGAAATGTGGCGAAAGGTCTTAAAATCGACTAACTAATTGGGCAAACACCCTAACATCTGAAAACTAATGGGTCTAAACATGAGGGAGAAAGTGGTCCAGAAAACCGGCCCATCTCCCCTTAAAGGCGTGACGCGGCGACATATTATCATAGCCCGAGCTAATTTGGTGGTTATGAGGCCGCCCCCGCCCAGCCACCGCCCAGGGACCACCCGAACAGCTGGTCCACGGTGCTATTGGGTGCTGGTCAAAACAGCCACACTTCTAAACGGCCACACTTCTAAACGGCCACACTTCTAAACGGCCACAATACAACTAACCAGCGTAGGTTACTTTAGGATAGCTCTTTATTTATTTTTTCGTGAGTGAGGGAGACAAAAGGCAAACTACCTGTAACAAGTCGGCCGATAACCCTACCCACACGAAGATTATGGAGGATGCTAACAAAACAAGAGTCGCTGCACGTATAACCAGCGTTGGCTTGATATTTCCGGATGGGGTATGTAGTTTTAGCTCAAAGGTGGCACTGCACTTTCAGTTCAGTATCTAAGACTACACGACGGCAAATCACAACTGTTTTAACGGGAGATTTCCACTTGAGGGATTTTTTTCTTGACTCCTCTCTCCTTCATGTTTAGCCCCATTGCATTTGAGATTTTAATACGTTCGCCCCATTAGTTTGGCGATTTTAAGAACTTTCACCCCATTTATGTCACTTTTAAGACCGTTCGTGCCATTTAGGTGTCGATTTTTTCCTGGCGAGCGATAGCGAGCCTGTAATTTAAGAGGAACCGGCCTTCGGCCGGGAAATTTTTCTACCGAAAAATGTATAAATTTATCTTGAAAGGGGGTCAAGGGAGTGTAATTTCAAGCTTGATGGAGGTATAGGAAACACACTAAAAACCTCCCCTTAAGGGGCTAGTGACGTTTATTTATTTATTTTGTTGGTCAATTCATTCATTTATTCATGTATTTCTTAGTTTCCTCGCTAGACTTCCATCAATCTTAGAAAAACACCCCCTACATCACCCTTCAAGATCAATTTGAAAATTTGTCGGTAGAAAAACGTCCCGGCCATCGACTGGTTCCTCTTAAAATGACAGGGTCGCTATCGCACGCCAGGGAAAAATTTACACCTAAATTGCACGAAAGGTCTTAAAATTTACAACGAAATGGGGCGCAAGGTGTTAAAATCGTCAAACTAATGAGCCGAACGTCTTAAAAGCTCAAAACTAATATGTTAAACGTGAGGGTGAAGGGGGTCCAGCAAAAAGCGACCACCTGCCCCTTAATACCCCCCCCCCCCCTACCCCTCTGATACTCAAGAACAAGACGAGACTAACAACAACGCGGATAGTTCATAGTAGCTCTTCGCCGTTCCGTAAACACTGGCACCAAGTCGTGTATGTTAAGGGGAGGTTTTTAGTTGATTCCCTAGACCTCCATCAAACTTAAAATTACTCCCCGTAGACCCCCTTTCAAGATAAATTTCTACATTTTTCGGTAGAAAAATGTCCCGGCCGAAGGCCGATTCCTCTTAAATTACAGGCTCGCTATCGCTCGCCTAGATAAAATCGACACCTGAATTGCACGAAAGGTCTTAATATGGGGTGAAAGTTCTTAAAATCGCTAAACTAATGGGGCAAACGTTTTATAATATCAAAAGCAATGGGGCTAAACATGAGGGAGAAAGAGGTCAAGCAAAAAATCCCTCAAGTGGAGATCTCCCCTTAATCGGTAGACATCCTTCCTAAGCTGACTAAAATCGTCTAATAGTTGCCGGATTATAATGAAAAGGATGTCGCCGGTACAGACGGGGTTATAATAACGTGAAGCCGCTTTATTACGAGGTGTCCAGAATCTACCCTCTCCTTATTAGACACCCTGTAGGAAGAGGGCCGTCTTTATTCATGGACGCCATTTTGGGGTGCTATTTAAGGGGAGATTTCCACTGGAGATATTTTTTCTGGACCCCTTTCTCCCTCAGGTTTAGTCCCATTGCTTTTGATATTTTAAGACGTTCGCCCCATTAGTTTGGCGATTTTAAGAATGTTCGCCCCACTTCTGTCAATTTTAAGACTTTTCGTGTCATTCTGGTGTCGATTTTTTCCTGGCGAGCGATAGCGAGCCTGTAATTTAAGAGAAATCGGCCTTCGGCCGGGACATTTTTCTACCGAAAAATGTACAAATTTATCTTGAAAGGGGGTTTAGGGGGTGTAATTTTAAGCTTGATGGAGGTCTAGAGAACAAACTAAATACCTCCCCTTAATGTGATCGCTTAGAATTGACCTCCAAAGACTAAACTATGTATCCTGCACCAGTTATATCAAATCTTATCAAATTGTGTAGTTATACATAATTAAGCATAAATAATGGTTCACTTGTTACCTAGTTACAGTATAACGCATATTCTACCTGAACTACGAGGTGCCAAAGTTCCCACCCTAGTACATACGCAGGTGGACTTGTGAGAGTACGTGTAGGCTAATACAAGTTGATAGTTGAGTAGCCAGGCGAGGGATTAGGATTCTGGAAAAGTGCCTTAGACCACTCGGCTAGCCCGATTCCTGGACGTGTTAGTGTAAGGACGGGGTAATAACAAACACCGGCACCAAGATGGCGGAGGTTGGCCCGATCTCGGTTACCATAGGGTCTCTACCTCAGACCACCCAGTCAGCAGTCGCCAGTCATTTTTCCCCACGGAACTATCGCTTACACTCCCCTCCCCCCGCGAAGGATCATACAATCTCCCTTAATTACCTAGGCGGCCACGGCAGGAGGGAGCTGGGGGCACTACAGGCAACAGAGGCCCGACAACTCACTCACCAGATTTTGCGCCTTTTGTTTCAGATTTTATGACGTTCGGACCATGAGTTTGGCGATTTTAAGACCTTTCGCCCCATTGCTTTGTCAATATTAAGACTTTGTGTCATTTAGGTGTAGATTCTTTCCTGGCGAGCGATAGCGAGCCTGTAATCTAAGAGGAACCGGCCTTTTGCCGGGACATTTTTCTATCGAACAATGTACAAATTTATCTTGGGCGGGTGATTTGTTTAAACTTGATGGAGGTCTATGAAGGAAACTACAAAAATTATAAAAATATATAAATGGGGAAAGAAATACGCCCATCCCCCCATAAAATACGCCCATCCCCCCATAAAATACGCCCATCCCACCATAAAATACGCCCATCCCCCCATAAAATACGCCCATCCCCCCTAAAAAATACGCCCATCCCCCCTAAAAATACGCCCATCCCACCATAAAATACGCCCATCCCACCATAAAATACGCCCATCCCACCATAAAATACGCCCATCCCCCCATAAAATACGCCCATCCCCTCATAAAATACGCCCATCCCCCCATAAAATAAATGACAAATTCAACACAGTCTTACCGTCACCAGGCAATTAGATTCGATTCCAGGACTACCAGACGATTATAATTACCTTATGAGGAAGAAGGCCAATTAACCCCTTCAGTACCGGTGCTGTCCTTTTTAACTATATGCTGGCTACTGCTGGACTATTGTATTCAGTTTAAAAAGGGCCTATAGCAATTAACAGGCCTCGAACAATCACACTTTCCCCTTTTTACCACCACAGATCCTTCCTAAGCTGCACAGAATCGTTTAAAGATAGCTAGGAATAATGACAATGACGCCCCGCCGGTACATAAGGGGGTTAATCAAGGGATAACACGGTATTAGATAACTTTACTAACATGATCCTTCCTAAGCTGTATAAAACTCGTCTATTGAAAGCCAGAATATCGGGTCAAATACGTCATAATCTTCAAAGGGTGAATCGCCAATCCTACTATATAAACGACATGGGGAAGAAAGTTTGACGATCTCAGTAATATTGGGGATCTTTAGAGGAACGGCCCCTTTCCTCCCTAATTCTCTTTTTGCCCCCATTTTCTTCTCCTCCTCCTCCTCTCCCCGTTCTATTTCTCTTCACCTTCCTTACCTCCTTTCTTCGCTTCTTTTCTCTTCGCATTTATTTGATATGTTCTCCGCTTGCTCTTCACGCTTCTCTCTTTTCTTACATCTTCTCTCTCTCTCTCTCTCTCTCTCTCTCTCTCTCTCTCTCCCTTTATTTATCCTCTCTGTCTTCCTTTTCCTGCTACATTATCTCTCTCTCTCTCTCTCTCTCTCTCTCTCTCCACCCCAGGCTGACAAGAGGCGCGATCTTCATTTGTTAGTCAGCAAGTTTAGTCAGGAATTTCACAGGGCGTCTACGTCGAGGTGAAACCGAGCGTACAGTCACGGCCAACAGTACGGTCATTTATCTCTTCAACTTTAAGGGGAGAGGGGTAGTCTTTCTGGCCTCCCTTCTTCCTCATGCTTAGCACCATTTGTTTCCTGAGTTTAAGACGTTCGGCCCATTAGTTTGGCGATTTAAGGATCTTTCGCCCCATTTCTTTGTCAATATTTAGACTTTTCGTGTCATTTAGGTGTCGATTTTTTCCTGGCGAGCGATAGCGAGCCTGTAACTTGTGATAACAGGTTTTGACCTTCTACATTATGCTGTTGCGGGGATATATCGACTGTTGCGGGGAGATATCGACTGTTGCGGGGAGATATCGACTGTTGCGGGGAGATATCGACTGTTGCGGGGAGATATCGACTGTTGCGGGGAGATATCGACTTGAGGGATTTTTTTCTTGACCCCTTTCTCCCTCATGGTTAGCCCCATTGCTTTTAAAATTTTAAGACAGTCGCCCCATTAGTTTGGCGATTTTAATAACTTTCGCCCCATTTCTGTCAATTTTAAGACTTTTCGTGCCATTTAGGTGTCGATTTTTTCCTGGCGAGCGATAGCGAGCCTGTAATTTCAGAGGAACCGGCCTTCGGCCGGGACATTTTTCTACCGAAAAATTTAAAAATTTATCTTGACAGCGGCTCAAGGGGGTGTAATCTTAACCCTTTCGCGCTCATATGACGCAGAGGTTGCCAGATTAGCAATAAGAAATAGAGTTCTCTCACTCTTATAATTACCTCTCCAAAATTAGTTTTCTGCCCACAGCTAACTCAAAGACAACTGCAGAGGTTGAAGTAACTAAACTAAAGGGTTCTAAATACCCCTGATGGTCACAAAGGCTTTAAAGTATCCCCAATAGGCTCAACATCGCGTCATATGTCGGAGAGGGTTAAGCTTGATGGATATCTAGAGACCAAACTAAAAACCTCCCCTTAATTAAAGACCGTTCATTGTAGACATTAATTAGGCTCAATACATACCTGGGGACTCAAAAAGTAGAGCAAATGTTGATTACGCTTTGCCAATAATAACAGCAGAAGATCGTAAGTTAACGCTATCGAAAACTCTCTTCATTAAAACAGTTTGAGGATAAAGTTTACCTTTAATTTACGATATTAAAACCGTTAGTATCTATAGTCATTATTTCCAGGTAAGGGTAAATCAGATGATGTTGTACAGTTCATGAAATACCTGTGTTTATTCAGATGGTATTAACCCTTTCTTGTGATATTCAGATAGTTTATGGAGATGGTATTTACCTCTTTAAGTCCTAGAGTTAGATTACAGGCTAAACAAAATCATCTATGGGTAACCGACAGATGATGAAAATGACGTCATCATGCATTAGAATATTTACGACAGTCATATTTCACTGTTATATATTACATAACCATGACCAATATGTTATGTGTAATACGAAATATGTGTACCACAAGGAATATTATATTTATGTCAATAATTGATTGCAACATTAGATACGGTAGGTTCAGTAGTCATTATTTGGAAAAGAAGAATCATTTTACCTCATATACCAAGCATTAAAAATGAAGAAAAATGTCAAGCCATGTTAGTCACGTTTATATATATATATATATATATATATATATATATATATATATATATATCCTACAATTTATTTTGGGCTTTCCAGACAGTGGCTTTTCCGAAACAAGAGTACATTCGCCACGCTCCAGAAGTAATGACGCCCCTTGGTGTGAGGTAGTGTTATGGGTGGGGGGTGGGGGGGGAGGGGGGGGGGAGGGGAGGGGGTGATATTCAGGGGCTGGGATTAGGAGGAGACACCAGAAGACAGCCTAGGCAACCGGTGACATTTTGTATTTTGTATTCATGTCAATAACCGTTTTGAATTTAATTTAATTGAACACCATACACTTCTGTTCTCAGTAACTTATTTGTATGCCCATATTATGAACTGTACTAGTGATACTAAATATACGGTATATATTTGCCTAAGCTAATCTCAAGAGCAAGAAAGTAACACACCTCTAGTCCTCGAAATCTATCTCCTATACCGTATACTCCCACATGCCCACAACATCATGTAACCCAAGAGCAGCTTCTGCGAGTCCCCCATCACTAGTGTAATGACAAAATAGGAGCCGATATCCGGTTATGACAAATATTTAATATACTTTAATTATCCCCCCCCCCCAAAAAAAAAAAAAAAAAAACACATCTCTACCAAAAGTTCTAGGCTGCTTCCGAGAACATTCACAATAAAGGCATAGATCTGTTTCACTTAACCCTTTCTGTACCGGTGACATCCTTATAATTTAATTTCAGCTACAATTAGACGATTTTATGAAGCTTGGGAAGGATATATAGAAGGCAAAAGGATTAATTGAGATAGTATGTAGCCTTCTAATGAGTAGACGCCCTTCCTAAGCTGAATACAATCGCCTAATAGTTGCCAGACTATAATTAATAGAACGTGACCGGTACTGAATGGTTAATATGCAAATTAATATAAATTTAATAGACAAACAAAATATAAACAAAATATATAAAAGATCCACAAAGGTATTTATAGAGAGCCAGATGCAAAGGTATTTATCGAGAGCCAGATGCAAAGGTATTTATCGAGAGCCAGATGCAAATAATCCCGTGATAGCAGTTATATATAATTATAAATGCGCAGAATATCGGCAGCTGTCTATCCAACTTCACTTTAGGGTCTCTTGGTACGCACACATACACACACACACATACACACAGGTAAGCAAACACGGAGAAAGACACACACACAGGTAAACACTCACACACACACACATACAGAGGTAAGCAAACACGGAGAAAGTTACACACACACACACACACACACACAGGTAAACAATCACACACACACACACAGAGGTAAACAAACACCCAGAAAGACACACACACACACACACACACACACACACAAACAACGGGAGAAAACAAAAGTTATGATGAAGCGTGGAAAACAAAGTCCTCATTTAGGGTCACCCAAATTGGCTCTGGTGATCTGGAAGTGGATGCCTCAAACCCTTAACCCCTTGTGTACCGGCGATATACTTTCTATTTTATTCGAACTATTATATTTAGACGATATTATGCTACTTGGGAAGGATCAGTGGAAGTTGAAAGGGTTGGTCGAGATAGTTTGAAGCCTGTTAAGGGGAGGTTTTTAGTATGTTTCCTACTCCTCCAGCAACCTTACAATATCACCCTCTTGACCCCCTTTCAAGATAATTTTTTACATTTTTCGGTAGAAAAATTTCCCGGCCGAAGGCCGGTTACTCTTAAATTACAGGCTCGCTATCGCTCGCCAGGATAAAATCGACACCTAAATGGCACGAAAGGTCTTAAATTGACAGAATGGGGCGGAAATTCTTAAAATCACCAAACTAATGGGGCAAACGTCTTAAAATCTCAAAAGCAATGGGGCTAGACATGAGGGAGAAAGGGGTCAAGAAAAAAGTCCCTCAAGTGGAAATCTCCCCTTAATTGCTCATGGCCCATTTGAACTGAGTAAAATCGTCTAATAGTTGCCAGAATAGGGTGAAAAGGACGTCCCTGGTACTGAATGGCTTAGGGGGCTAGGGTTTTTTATTTTTTAGGTAGAAAAATGTCGGGGCCGACTGGTTCCACCAAATTACAGGATTGCCATCACTCGCCAGGGAAAAATTGACACCTAAATGGCACGAATGATCTTGATATTGAGAACAAAAATGGGGCGAAAGGTTTTATGTTCAACAAACTACTGGGCTGAACGTCTTAAAATCTCAAAGTTATTGGGGCAAAACATGAGGGAGAAGGGGGTCCAAAAAATATAAATAAAAAAAAAAAAAAATGTTTTTTAGTTTGTTTCCTAGACTTCCATCGAGCTTGAAATTACACCCCCTAGACCCCCTTTCAAGATAATTACACCTCCTAGACCTCCTTTCAAGATAAATTTGTACATTTTTCGGTAGAAAAATGGCCGATTCCCCTTAAATTATAGGCTCGCTATCGCTCGCCAGGAAAAAATCAACACCTAAAATGGCACAAATGGTCTTAACATTGACAGAAATGGGGCGAGGGTTCTTAAAATCGCCAAACTAATGGGGCGAACGTCTTAAAATCTCAAAAGCAATGGGGCTAAACATGAGGGAGAAAGGGGTCCAGAAAATAATCCTCCAGGTGGAAATCTCGCCTTAAGTTCTGGATGGGACGTTGGGCTATAATATGCTGTACTAGGCGTTTATGGTATAATTCACCCAATATTAAGCCTTTCACGTACATATGACGCAGAGGTTGCCAGATTAGCAATAAGAAATAGAGTTCTCTCACACTTATAATTACCTCTCCAAAATGAGTTTTCTGCCCACAGCTAACTCAAAGACAACTGCAGAGGTTGAAGTAACTAAACTAAAGGTTGCTAAATACCCCTGATGGTAACAAAGGCTTTAAAGTATCCCCAATAGGCTCAAAATCGCGTCATATGTCGGAGAGGGTTAAGAGACCTCGTCTATGTGAAATGTAGACCGGTCCATCGGTTAAGGTGGGGGTGACCGGCTTTTTTTTCTTTTTTTGTTCTCTCTCTTTCCCTGGCTTGTATTCATTCGGCCCCATTTAGCCAACTGTTTTAAGACGTTTATCCCCACCCAGGTGTCGATTTCTTCCTTGCGAGCGATGGCGAGCTATCATTTTATGGAGAAATAAGGCTTCGCTGCAGACATTTTTCTATCGAACAATGTAAACATTTAGCCTGCTGTCATTTTTTTTTTTTAAATATGCTGGCTCGCTACCGCTTGGGGATAAACGTCTTAAAACAGTAGGCTGAATGGGGCCCAATGAATACAACCCAGAGAGGGAGAGAGAGAGACAAATAAAGGAGGTGGGGCCCCCTTAAAGCACGCATCCACTGCTTACCCCCTTTGACACTTTGTGAAACTTTATTCTGGCAATCTTTACACGATTTTATACAGCTTGGGAAGGATCTGTGTGAATTAAAACGGTGCAAGCCTATCTCAATCAACCCACTGACTTTCATGTACCCTTCCTAATCTCAATAAAATCGTCTAATAATAGCCACAAAGCAGAGGAAAATGCGTATCGGATCTTGAGAGGGTTAAGGGGAGGTTTTTAGTTTGGTCCGTAGATATCCTTCAAGCTTAAGATTACACCCCCTTGAGCCCCTTTCAAGATCAATTTGTACATTTTTCGGTAGAAAAATGTCCCGGCTGAAAGCCGGTTCCTCTTAAATTACAGGCTCGCTATTGCTCGCCAGGATAAAATCGACACCTAAATGGCACGAAAGGTCTTAAAATTGACAGAAATGGGTTGCAAGTTCTTAAAATCGTCAAAATAATGGGGCGAATGTCTTAAAATTAGAAAAACAATGGGGCTAAACATGAGGGAGAAAGGAGTCAAGAAAAAAATCCCTCAAGTGGAAATCTCCCCTTAAGTAGTTTTATAGTCAGGGCTATGGATGCACGGAGACCTTTTAAGATAAATAAATTCACTAAATTCAGTTCTGAGTAGTAAATGCCAGAAATTCAATCATTGTGTTTCAAAACGTCTTTCAATTTGTTTATGAGGTGAAGCCAAAGATTTCGTGGGCCTGCGTTTGTCAGGCATATTATTTTTTATTATTTTTGTTCCTCTCTCTCTCTCTCTCTCTCTCTCTCTCTCTCTCTCTCTCTCTTCTATGGATTTGTATTTTGTATTCTTTTTGCTCGCCTCTCTCTCTCATTCTCACTCTCGCTTTCTCTCTCTCTTTCTCTCTCTTCTATGGATTTGTGAACCATCCTTATCTTCCATTTAGGAATTCCTGGACTGGCTATTGACGAACTGACTGACTGAGGTGTTTTTACCATATCTGCTTTTCTAAATAATTAGTGTAAATGGATGCTTGGCCAACACTGTACATGGTGGCACAGAAGGCAAGGTATTCAACATGGCAGCTATCAAGACAAAGTTGGGGTATTCCTTCCCTACCTCCGTCCATGTTCCCTTGCCTTCCCACTATCAATTACACCCGGCCATCACCACCACCACCACCACCACCACCATCACCACCACCACCACCCGCCCCTCCACACCTGGCTCACCTCACCACCTTTTATTAACGGAGCCGACCTGTCCGCCCATCACATAACACTCCATTTCTCTTCTAGGGACCTTCCTTCTCCTTCACTCTCACGGGCAAGGGGCTCTGGGCCCGGATAGTAAGAACATTTACGACACTTTATTACTCTCTGGTCGCCGCTCTACTCTATTGATCTTGGCCGCATCCTAAATTCCGAAATCGTGATTGAGACGAATTGCTTTTGACTCGACACTTTCGAGAACTGCGGCATGGAACCTCCCCAAACATGCGAACAATACCATGTACAGAGCAAAATGCTGTACGGGGGTATAGAACCCACAGAGACGGTTGAGCAAACCTAATTTTTGGGAAACTGGATTAGCAAGAGTGGTAATATGATCTTTCAAAAAAAAAAAAAAAAAAAAAAATAGAGCAAATGAAGGGTTGATTTGTGTCTTGTTGAAGATTAAGGAATAGTCGTGTGGAAGATGGTGACTGATAGATAATGGTAATGTTGGGTTTTGGAAGCATTGGAAGTAACAAGATATATTTTCTGTTCAAATTGGAAATAGTTAATATATCAGAAGATAGGCGTGTTATGGCCTCATCACGTGAGTTTTGGGAGTAACTGCATGCTGGGTCGTTGAGGGAAAACTAGTTGAATAGGATGACAACAAATATAAGTATGTATAAGAGAAAGAAGAAGAATATATGCAGAGAACCTTGCACAAAATCATATTCCCAAAATCACATTCGCGGAACAGGCGAGCAACGAGCCTTCATAATATTGGACCGAGAGATTTTAATTATCTAGCCCCCCCCCCCCCCCACCCCCCACCCCAGGTCACCCAGGATTGACCTCCCCCGTTAGTGCGTGACCCCGAGGAGCCAGGTCAGGTGAATCGGGGTCAATTATGGTGTCACGAAGATATGGATGGTTAGGTGGGGGGTGAGGTGGAAGAGGAAACTGGTGATCGGGGTGGTTAGAAATCATGTAGTGAGAGAAAGTCGCATTTTATTTTTCTGTGTGTGTGTGTGTGTGTGTGTTTTTTTTTTTTTTTTTTACTTGACGCCATTTAGGTTTTTCAATTATCAAACGACGGTGTTATATTTGTTGTGTTAATCATGAAGCATGTACTGTATATCCAAAGACCTAACAATATATCCTGTGCCAGTATTCCCGATTGCTTGATTAAGGGGGGGGTCACCTGCTTTCTTCTCTTTCTTGGTTGTATCCATTCGGTCCCATTCAGCCAACTGTTTTAAGACGTATATCCCCATCCAGGTGTCGATTTCTTCCTAGCGAGCGATAGCGAGCCATGGAGAAATCCGGCTTCGCCGGAGAAATTTTTCTATCGAAAAATGTACAAATTTAGCTTGCTGTAAATATATATATATATATATATATATATATATATATATATATATATATATATATATATGCTGGCTCGCTACCGCTCGCCTAGAAAATATTGACACCTAGATGGGGGTAAACGTCTTAAAACAGTAGGCTGAATGGGGCCGAATTAATACAAGCCAAAGAGAGAGGGAAAAGAAGAGAAAAAAAAAGCATGTGACCCACCTTAGGAGCATGGCGATGGTTGAGTGTAAACAAGAAGAAATTATCACCATTGGCACCAAGATGGTGGAGGTTAACCGATTTATGTTACTATAGGGTCTCTATTGGTGGTGGTGTTGGTGGTGTTGGTGGTGTTGGCAGTGGTGTGGTGATGGTAGTGGAAGAGAACACTGGTGGTTGGTGGTACAAATAGTAGTATTGGTGGTGGTAGTAGTTGCATGTAGGGGTGTTGGTGATTGTGGTCTAGTGATGATGGTGGATTATTGTGTTGGTTGGTGGTGGTGGAGGATGATTGCGGAGTGGTGGTAGGAGATGGGAAGATACAAGGAGGAAGGAGATGGAGGTAGGAGTTGATGAAGGGGAGAGACGAAGAGGGGATGGTGGAGAAGGGGAGGAGGGATGGATGGAAAGGGGGGGGAGTAGGATACGAGAGGAGGTGATGGAAGATGATGGAGAAGATAGAGAAGAGAAGGGAAGGAAGGGAGGAGGTGATGGAGGAGATATGAAATGGTGGAGAAGGTAGGTAAGCGCAGGATAGGATGGAGGGAAAAAAGGGGGGTGGGGGGTTAGGATGGAGGAGGGACGGAGAGGGGATGTGCGATGGGGGAGAAGATAGGGAGGAGAAGGGGAGGAAGAATATGGATGGAAAGTGGGGTGGGAGGGGGCGAAGAAGGGATGAGAGAAGATAGAAGAGTTGGAAAGGAGGAGGAGTGGGAGAAAGTGGATATGGAAACAGAAGAGAAAGCAGGAATAAGAGAAGAGGGAGGGCTTGCAATATACGCATAAGAGGGAGGGCTTGCAATATACGCATAAGAGGGAGGGCTTGCAATATACGCATAAGAGGGAGGGCTTGCAATATACGCATAAGAGGGAGGGCTTGCAATATACGCATAAGAGGGAGGGCTTGCAATATACGCATAAGAGGGAGGGCTTGCAATATACGCATAAGAGGGAGGGCTTGCAATATACGCATAAGAGGGAGGGCTTGCAATATACGCATAAGAGGGAGGGCTTGCAATATACGCATAAGAGGGAGGGCTTGCAATATACGCATAAGAGGGAGGGCTTGCAATATACGCATAAGAGGGAGGGCTTGCAATATACGCATAAGAGGGAGGGCTTGCAATATACGCATAAGAGGGAGGGCTTGCAATATACGCATAAGAGGGAGGGCTTGCAATATACGCAGAAGAGGGAGGGCTTGCAATATACGCATAAGAGGGAGGGCTTGCAATATACGCATAAGAGGGAGGGCTTGCAATATACGCATAAGTATAATTCACCAATTATCGCATTATATATATATATCCATAGAAGACCCACATTGTCTTGTACTTGTGCTAGGTATCAATTAATGCTTATATTCTATGCTTCCTTACAGGTTGAAACCCCCCAGTAGACAATCCCTCCGCCCCCCCCCCCCTCCCCCCCAGCCCCCACCCCTCCCAACCAAATAACATGCAAAAGAAAGTGTAAACTAATATTCGCCACTCTAAGGTAAGGTACAAAATGATTAAGGATGCAATATGGTGATGGCTGTAATAAAGTTGACAAAATAATCTTTATCGGCCGCCCGTGGTACAATTGCGGTCATATAATCGCGTTATATAGAGGCGGCTTTACACGTGCGCTTTTCCGGCATTTATTTGGAGCAATTGTGATTTGGCAACTTCAAAATGTAAGTTATATCAGAGTTCCGCCACCTAGCATAACATTATACCTTCAGTCTAGTTGCCGATACCAATGAGCAATGTCCGCAAAATATAGTTAAAAAAAACTTGCTGATCAAAAATGGCCAGAACAAGTGGTCGTGTGACATCTCTATAAATAAATAGTTCGAAGCCTATTAATTGCTGGAGGCCCATTTGAAACCGAATACAATCGTCGAATAGTAGTCAGGTTAAAGTTAAAAAGACACTGCCGGTACAGAAGGGGTTAAGGCATTGCGAGAAGTTGAGTAATGGCCGTATCGTTTGATCGTGAGCGGCGACAGGTTTACGGGACTCCGGGCCGTAAGTAAGGGTCTATTCCGGCCCCTCATTACCGGGTACAGGCGACACCAATAGTTGGGTTATGTAGTCACAGTTTTAACTTATAATGAGGCAATATACTGGTACTCCATAACTCTCCAAGGATCATGACGAGTTTTGTCAGTTTATTCACCTTAGGAAGAACTTTTTCTTTTCTATGTGGATGAGGGAGACTAAAGGCAAAACTGCCTGTGACGAGTGCCTCCCCCAGAGTTGAAAAAATTACAGGGCCAAAATCAAGGAATGTTTGAGCCGAAATGTCTGAATTCTGGACACACGGAGTTTGAAGCAATTTAAGTCATAGGATGAGGGGGAAGATGGATTCACGGAGAGAGTTCCAGAGCTAAGCTGTTGAATATAAGAAAGATTGGGAGTATCGTTTCACTTTTGGGTTGGAGAGTTGCACAGCGTAGGGGTGGGATTGTGTTGCAAGACGGGTCCCACAAATACTACGTAGAGGAGGTGGTATGCACGTAGAGAGTCCGAGGAACACTGATTATTGTAATAGCTAAAGAGTTAATTGATATAGTATTAATCCCTTTGATTAATAGATATCCATCCTAAAATACATAAAATCGTCTTAAGATCGCCAGAATAAACTGACAAAACGCATCATTATGCTCGAGAGGTTAACAAAACTGAGCAAATTGTGAGGGTAAAGACTTTGTTCTCGTGTGTTAAAGGGCGTCCTCCATACTGAAAGGGTTAATCGTAAGTCTCTGTATACCCTATAACTCTGAGGAATCGGTAAATATAGCCCCCGATTCTAAAGAATCGGTAAATATAGCCCCCAACACTGAAGAATCAGTTAATATAGCCCCCAATACTGAAGAATCGGTAAGTATAGCCAGCATTACTGAGGAGTCTGTAAATATAGCGAATAATCAGTTAATATAGCCCCGTATAGCCAGCATTACTGAGGAATCTGTAAATATAGACCCCAATGCTAAAGAATCGGTAAATATAGCCCCCAATACTGAAGAATCAGTTAATATAGCCCCCAATACTGAAGAATCGGTAAGTATAGCCAGCATTACTGAGGAATCTGTAAATATAGCCCCCGATACTAAAGAATCGGTAAATATAGCCCCCAATACTAAAGAATCAGTTAATATAGCCCCCAATACTGAAGAATCGGTAAGTATAGCCAGCATTACTGAGGAGTCTGTAAATATAGCCCCCGATACTAAAGAATCGGTAAATATAGCCCCCAATACTGAAGAATCAGTTAATATAGCCCCCAATACTGAAGAATCGGTAAGTATAGGCAGCATTACTGAGGAATCTGTAAATATAGCCCCGATACTAAAGAATCGGTAAATATAGCCCCCAATACTGAAGAATCAGTTAATATAGCCGCCAATACTGAAGAATCGGTAAGTATAGCCAGCATTACTGAGGAATCTGTAAGTATAGCCCCCGATACTAAAGAATCGGTAAATATAGCCCCCAATACTGAAGAATCAGTTAATATAGCTCCAAATACTGAATAATCAGTTAATATAGCCCCCAATACTGAAGAATCGGTAAGTATAGCCAGCATTACTGAGGAATCTGTAAGTATAGCCCCCGATACTAAAGAATCGGTAAATATAGCCCCCGATACTAAAGAATCGGTAAACATAGCCCCCCAATACTGAAGAATCGGTAAATATAGCCCCCAATACTGAAGAATCGGTAAATATAGCCCCCAATACTTAAGAATCGGTAAATATAGCCCCCAATACTGAAGAATCGGTAAAAATACTTAAAAATCGGTAAATATAGCCCCCAATACTGAAGAATCGGTAAATATAGCCCCCAATACTGAAGAATCGGTAAATATAGCCCCCAATACTTAAGAATCGGTAAATATAGCCCCCAATACTGAAGAATCGGTAAATATAGCCCCCAATACTTAAGAATCGGTAAATATAGCCCCCAATACTGAAGAATCGGTAAATATAGCCCCCAATACTAAAGAATTGATACAAATAACCACCCTTTTTGGCCCGTAGACGCCTCAACGCACTCGGTTTCTGCATCACGGATAGACAACTTATGGGGGAAGATAATATTGCTACACTGTTCAGACTCCCGGAGCTAAACCAAGACTCCGATAATACCTAGCTATCTACGATCTGATGGACGAGATTGCCAGCGTACAAAGGGAAGGAGGCGATGTTTGGGTCCCTTGCGGAATATATAATCAGTGGCAGAGATACGAGAGGGTTTGTTTTGGTCCGAGACATCAATTGCGGGCGAGATTCACGCGTCTATATTGTCTTGCGTTATTCACTACAGATTCCTAGAGGTCCTTATAGTATAGATGAAGTGTAGGGGATATAGGTTATAATTATAGGGGGAAAATAAATAGTGTAAGGAAAGAACTAATAGGGGTGTAGGGAAGAAAGAGTCTGCCTCGTATGGGTCAATAGGCCTTCTGCAGATTTCCTTCTTCTTATGTTCTTTAAGCTGAGTGAAATCGTTTAATGTTAGTCATAATAAATATAAAATTACGTCATCGTACAGAAAGGGTTAATCAGAATGTGCGTGATCTCCTTACAGCCGATTAGACTCCCTCAGCGCCATCTATCGGCCATTATGTCAAGGAGGAGGAGGAGGAGGAGCGAGATAGGGGATCAGATACCCTTGATACCGTTCATAAACTCCTTAATCTGATCGGTAAGCCCCGGTCATTATAGAGGATCGCGGCGTGTCCCAAGGAGGATTTGTTACAGTCGTACTTCTACCGGCTTCCCCAGACTCTACCCCCTTTGTTTACGTTCTATGAGCTATGGACTGGACCTGACATTTAACCCTTTGACGAGCTAGGATGAAAAATATATGTATTTTAGTTTGGTCCGTTTGACTATTATTAGACGTTGTTAAGCAACTAATGAATTAATCTTCTAACTCCCACAATGTCTTCCTAAGCTAAATTAATCTTCTAACTCCCACAATGTCTTCCTAAGCTAAATTAAAGTGCCGAATAAAATTAAGACTAAGAATTACACAAGTTCTCGAAAAGTGAGAGTCCACCATTTTTACCCGATAATGATTGTTTGCATGATATTCCTATTATAGATTTACTACCAGCTCTTTCAATTTAGGAAGGATTAATCGTTCTTACAATAATCTATAATCCAATAATCATCTTGTCATTTTACTTTAACCCTTTGAGTACCAGCGGCGTGCGTTGTATTTTATTCTAGCTATATTTAGATGATATTATGCAGCTTAGGAAGGATCTATGGCAGTTTAGAGGGTTGGTAGAGAGAGTTTGATGCCTAATATTGCTAGAGGTCGTTCCTAAGTTGAATACAATCGTCTAATAGTTCCCAGAATGTAATGAGAAGGACGTCCCTGGTACTGAACAGGTTAAATACCACCAGACGAAAATATTGAGCTTACACAAGAACTCTGGTAATGAAGGATTTAGCGCTAGTGGGGTGAGGAGGTCGTGGGATGCGAGGGTGTGTGTGTGCTCAAGCGGTGAGGGTGTTGGAGGAGCGGGTGGTTAGGGTGGTTAGG
>CM064528.1:3571479-3584527 GCA_032716605.1 Paralithodes platypus
TCTCTCTCTCTCTCTCTCTCTCTCTCTCTCTCTCCCTTCCTTTTCTTTTGGGGAGTGGCAGGGAAAAAGAGACACACCCAGGAGGAAAGGAAAATGGAAGAAACACAAGACAAATGAAGAGGAAGAAATAGAAGCCAAAAAGGGACAAGAAGAAATACGAATGGAGGAGGAGAAGAAAGAGAAGAGGAGAGAAGAAGGGAAGCAGGAAACACGAAACCAGGACAGAAAGAAAGGAGAAAGAGAAGAAAGAAAATTATAAAACCAACTAAGAAAATTGGATCGAAAGGAAACGCAACGAAATTATTAGGAAAAAAGATGGAAAATTACAGAACAAAGAGGGAAATAGGGTCAAAATGGAACAAATAACTAGAATAGAACGAAATGAAAGAGAAAAAGGATGATTATCGTAGAAAAAAATAGGGAAATTGGGTAAAAAAGGAACAAATAACCAGGATAGAAAGAAATGAACAGGAAGAAAGAAGAAGGACAATTAAAGACCACATAGGCAAATAGGGTCGAAAGGGAACACACAAACACAGGATAGGAAGAAATGAGAAGGAAGAAAGAAGGACAAATAGGAGGATGGGGTGAAAAGGAAACCCAAAGAAATGAAAAGGAAGAGAGAATGACAATGAAAGAACAAATAGGATAATTGGGTCGCATGGAAACACACCTGATGCAAGATACGAGTACATAAGAACATAAGGCGGTAGAGATCAGGATAATGAAACAGAATAATGAGAGAGAGAGAGAGAGAGAGAGAGAGAGAGAGAGAGAGAGAGAGAGAGAGAGAGAGAGAGAGAGAGAGAGAGAGAGAGAGAGAGAGAGAGAGAGAGAGAGAGAGAGAGAGAGAGAGAGAGAGAGAGAGAGAGAGAGAGAGAGAGAGAGAGAGAGAGAGAGAGAAACCCGGACTATTGGATGGTTACGGGTGGAGTATTAGCAATGGTGAAGAAAAAAAAATATATATATAATAATAATAATAATAATAATAATAATAAAATAAAAATAAAATAAAATATAATACAAATAGGAAAAGTGGGGATTGGGCCTGAGTAAAATAGATAGATAGATAGATAGATAGGTTAGGTGGACTTGTGGGGGTAGGGGAGTAGGGTCAGGTGGAATAGCTAGGGTGGAGTGTGACAGGTGGAAGGGAAGGGTTGATGGATAGGAACCATATCATGAATATAAAAAATAAACGAAACCAAATTAATTAAGGACTCAGAAACAAGAAAAATCGGATAATAGGGACGTTGATGATATGGATACAGTGACGAAGATAATGTGAACAAATAAAATGGATAAAGCAGTTAAATGAAAATATACAACAGTTAGATAGGTAAATATGGACACAATGGTTGATTTACGAAGAAGTGGAGAATATTTAGAGGAAGAGGAAGAGAGACGAAGCAAGAGAAGATATGACCTCCATCAAACTTTAAAACAAATATCTCCAACGCCCTCCTTCGAGATATACTGTATTTTACGCCTCCTCCTAAATTGCAGGCTCGCTATCGCTTGCCAGCAAAATATCGACACCTAAATGGCACCCAAGGCCTTATCATTGACGAATATATGGGGTGAAAGGTCTTAAAATCACCAAAGTAATGGGGCGAACGTCTTAAAATCTCAAAACTAATGAGGCTCAACATGAGGGAGAAGGGGGTTCATAAAAAACACCTCCCTAAAGGAGAGGCATGTAAGATGGAAGGTCATAAGAGGAGAGTTAGGGCTGCATTCCTCACTAATATCACTTTGTTTAACAGTGGAATGCCAACATGTTACTTGTTTAAATTAGCTCTGTGTGTGTGTGTGTGTGTGTGTGTGTGTGTGTGTGTGTGTGTGTGTGTGTGTGTGTGTGTGTGTGTGTGTGTGTTTCAATTTGATTCTACCTTTCTGCTTAGTTGAGTTTGTTTTCTCTCTCTTTTCTGTAGTATTTTCAATTTCCTTTTATCTGTTTGTTCAAGTTGCAATCTGGTTTCAGAAATATTTGAACCCAGACAATTTGATCCCAATGATTTAAAAAAAAAAAAAAAAAAATTATATATATATATATATATATATATATATATATACCGGTATTTATATATTTCTCAACTTCTTTACCTCTTTTAATTCCACCTCGGATATAATTTCCTATTTATCTTTATTCCATCTTTCTTCCGTCCTCTAATTCCTCTGTTATCTCTCATTCGTCTCTCCTCTTCTAGGTTCCCATATCATTACTTCTATTGGCAGACATCTACTTTCCCTAATATTTCTTTCAGTATGCATATTCAATTCTTTATCATTACAACATTTCCATTATGACTAACGTTTTTAATTTGCATTGTCATAGTTCACATAATGGTTGTTCTTAATATTTCGTTCGGCGTTATTCTTACCTTCTCTCTATTGTTCACATTGTCTTGATCTGTTTATCCTCTCGATTCTTGAATTTGCCCTCGTGTCATTTCTGTATATAACAGTGCCAATGTTCAATACTTTCCTGTTTTTCATATAACTCTGATTTCCATTCACCCTATCCTGTTTCGACTAAGCACTTTTTATAATTAATTCCATTTATTTTCACTTGTTCGTTTTATCCGTTCGTCTTTCACCGTTCATGCTCACTATCCCCGATTATCACCAGCTAATGAAACCGATAATCATTCGCCAGAGCCTCCTAATCAATCTGAACCCTCGTGAATAGCTAAGAGTGGGCTCAGAATCGCACATATGTACAATCTGCCACACAACTCCCTGGATTTCGAATCGTGTAAGCAAAACTCACATGCTTTCATCAATTTCATCATAAAGTCAATGGTGTTGGGAGTGAAATTGATGAATTAGATTAAATATTATATTATTATGTTAAGGGGAGGTTTTTAGTTCGTTCCCTAGAATTCCATCAAGCTTAAAATTACACCCCCTAGACCCCCTTTCAAGATAAATTTGTACATTTTTCGGTAGAAAAATTGCCGGCCAAAGGCCGGTTCCTCTTAAATTACAGGCTCGCTATCGCTCGCCAGGATAAAATCGACACCTAAATGGCACAAAAGGTCTTAAAATTGACAGAAATGGGGCAAAAGTTCTTAAAATCACCAAACTAATGGGGCGAACGTCTTAGAATACCAAAAGCAATGGGACTAAACATGAGATAGAAAGGGATCCAGAAAAAAAAATCCCTCGAGTGGAAATCTCCCCTTAAGCCATATTAAACTATTATTCAACACCCGCCATAATTATCAGAGTTGCCGAGAACAAATTGCCGACAATAGGTGACCGTGTGACAATCTTGATCAGGCCTTGTGGTGTTCAGTGGAGTATGTCCGGAGGAAGGGGGGGGGGGGGGGGGGGGGCATGGTTCGCTCTCACATTCTCAACTTTATATTAAGTTTTTATCATTCTTGATCTGTCTGGCTGCTTAACGGTATGTTTGTCTGGTAATAGATTTATCCTTGTGTGTCAATAGTTTAAGGGGAGGTATTTAGTTTGTTCCCTAGACCTCCATCAAGCTTAAAATTACACCCCATTGAGTCCCTTTCCAAGATAAATTTGTACATTTTTCGGTAGAAAAATTTCCCGGCCAAAGGCCTGTTCCTCTTAAATTACAGGCTCGCTATCGCTCGCCAGGAAAAAATCGACACCTAAATGGCACGAATGGTCTTAAAATTGACAGGAATGGGGCGAGGGTTCTTAAAATCGCCAAACTAATGGGGCGAACGTCTTAAAATCTCACAAGCAATGGGGCTAAACATGAGGGAGAAAGAGGTTCAGAAAAAAATCCTCCCGGTGGAAATCTCCCCTGAACTGTAGAACTCTGAAGGTGATAACATGTGTAAAGAACCTGAAGATCATCAATTATTATACGATATAATTACAAATAAATCAATGAATAAATAAATAAATAAATAAAATATAGTCCATTACATAAATACATACATTAATAAATACATTCATACAATTAAATACAAACTGAAAGGAAATTCGTAGCATAAGACACTAATAATACCATGATCATTAACAGGTTATTAAGAGGGGTACGGTATATTTATAGGTTTTATATATATTCATTAATTTGTTATTAAGGAGCCGTGGACATCGATATAGAACACAATCACCAGCTAAAGACGGCTGTAGAATAATAATATACAAATACATGACATCCAGTTCAACGTACTTTTGATCCATTGGAGTCCTGTATTAGTATTGCATTTTTGTTTAATAACGATGTTTACGGATCCAACTTCCTTATAGCCCGAAACTAGCAAGTGTTGCCAGCCTTAGATATAACCAAAATTTCGTCGAGATTTCAATATTTCTACACGGCGATTTTGACTTAAATATGTGTTTATGCATCTTAACCCTTTGAGGATCGTGACGCGTTTTGACAGTTTATCCTGGCTGTTATTAAACGATTTTATTCAGATTAGGTAGGGCGTATGAAAGTCGGAGGGTTAATTGAGATAGTCTTTACCCTTATAAGTCCCACAGATCCTTCCTAAGCTGCATACCATCGTCTAATGAGAGCAAGAAGGAAACTGATATGCAAGGTACGGTTGCCAATAGAAATATTGAGATGGGACTATAAACCGGTGTTGTTATAGGGGAGGTGTTTGTTTTTTCTAGACCCCCTTCTCCCTCATGCCCCATTAGTTAGGAGATTTTAAGTCGTTCGACCCATTAGTTTGGCGAATTGAAGACCTTTCGCCCCCATTTCTTTGCCAACATTAAGGCCTGTCGTGCCATTTAGATGTCGATTTTTTTCCCTGGCGAGCGATAATAAGCCTGTAATTCCCTGGCGAGCGATAATAAGCCTGTAATTTAAAAGGGATTGGTCTTCGGCCAGGAAATTTTTCTACCGAAAAATATAAAAATTTATCTCGAAGGGGGCCTTTTTGGGATGTTTTTTTAAGCTTGGTAGAGGTCGAGGGAACAAACTAAAGAATCCGCCTTAATTCACACCTTCTAGGCACTACAGTAAAGCTTCATCGCTGCATTATGTCATTTTACATATCTTAAGCTTTTCAATACCAGCGACGTCCTTTTAACTTTATTCTGGCTGCTATTAGACGATTCTATTCAGCTTCAAAAGTGCCTCCGTCAATTTACAGTCTTCAAACTATCTCACTTCACCATTTTTACTACCACAGATCCTACTTAAACTGCGTCTAAATATAGCTAGGATAAAATTGATGGGGTTAAGCTTCACTTCTTTTTGTATAATATTCAAATTAACTCACTTCCATGACCAACTAAGTCAAAGCCTCTAAAGTTCTCACATAACTTTATCCGACCTAACTTAGCAGCACTGGTTAGGTTGCCACTGGTTGAGAGCTTGAGGTTGAAAAAGGTCCAATGATTGAGCAAACATGGGGCCACTAGCAACAGTATCCGTACCAACACCACTGGTACCACTACTATCACTGCCGCTATTACTACTACCACTGCCACGACCACCACCACCATTACTACCACCTCTACCATCAGTACCACCACAGCAACTACGACGACCACCACCACCACTGCTACCACGACCACCACCACTAAAACCACCATTACTACCACCTCTACCATCAGTACCACCACAGCAACTACGACTACCACCACTACGACGACGACCACCACCACTGCTACCACGACCACCACCACTAAAACCACCATTACTACCACCTGTACCATCAGTACCACCACAGCAACTACGACTACCACAACTACGACGACCACCACCACTGCTACCACGACCACCACCACTAAAACCACCATTACTACCACCTCTACCATCAGTACCACCACAGCAACTACGACTACCACAACTACGACGACCACCACCACCACTGCTACCACGACCACCACCACTAAAACCACCATTACTACCACCTGTACCATCAGTACCACCACAGCAACTACGACTACCACCACCACTGCTACCATAACCACCACCACTAAAACCACCATTACTACCACCTCTACCATCAGTACCACCACAGCAACTACGACTACCACCACCACTGCTACCATAACCACCACCACTAAAACCACCATTACTACCACCTCTACCATCAGTACCACCACAGCAACTACGACTACCACCACCACCACTGCTACCACGACCACCACCACTAAAACCACCATTACTACCACCTCCACCACCACTACCAACCCGCTTGTGGCCATAAAAGCTGAAACATGTCTTCATCCAGGGAGAGAGCTGCCCCAAGTACCAAACTCTTTTTATCCAATCTGGTTTGGGTATATTCTACAGATGCCAAAAGCGTATTTCCTGTATACTGTATTTCCTTTGATCTGACGGTAAATTGCAAAGTTCCCATCAAGATTTCTCCGTTATTTTAAAGATTTGTTAGCGAAATATGGTGCTAATTATATACACTCGGTCTTAATATGATGCAGAGACATAGTAGTTTCATATTTGTCCATTAAGTATCGAGCAATTAGCTGCTAAGGGATTCAATTTATCGTCAGTTGAAAAGAAACAGAGTATAGTTCAAAGGAAATCAAGCAACAACAAATCTAGTAACCCTTCTAGGTTGCTTGTCCTCCAAAACACTGAGGATCAAGTGTCCAAACAGTGGTTTAGAGTGGGTAAGGGAACATTGGAAAGGGAATTACTGCCCTGGAACTAATGTCCGTGGCAGGATTAGGAAGTTAGTAGGGGGTTTGATAACATACACAAATACGCGATGCTGCACCGATTGCTTTTCTTTAGAATAATTTGTTGCGCTTGTGAATTAGGTTGCAATACCCTAAAGAAGACTTGGGTAGGGTTTGGTTTGGCTAGGTTGGGTACATCCTGTTCTAAATAGGTCGGCCATCGTGAGCCCTAACCTTAAACTAAATAAGGGCTAGAACAAATGGGCTGCAAAATGTCCACACCTATTCCCTGGTTGACCCCTCCTTAAGGGGAGATTTCCACTTGAGGGACTTTTTTCTTGACCCCTTTCTCCCTCATGTCTAGCCCCATTGCTTTTGAGATTTTAAGACGTTTGCCCCATTAGTTTGGTGATTTTTAAGAATTTCCGCCCCATTTTGTCAATTTTAAGACCTTTTGTGCCATTTAGGTGTCGATTTTATCCTGGCGAGCGATAGCGAGCCTGTAATTTAAGAGTAATCGGCCTTTGACGGGGACACTTTTCTACCGAAAAATGTACAAATTTATCTTGAAAGTGGGTCAAGGGGGTGAAATTTTAAGATTGCTGGAGGAGTAGGAAACAAACTACAAACCTCCCTTTAATTGGTAGACACATTAGCTCGATTACTCTAGCCGTTTGTGGGTTACAGAAGTTAATGTTCCAGAGTTTTCGCCTACTTATTTGGGACAGAGTATAGTCAGGGTTATGATAAACACTCGAGGACTGTCAAAGAATGGCGATAGTAACCTAAAATTAGTTACATTTTGACCTATTAAGGGGAGGTATTTAGTTTGTTCCCTAGACCTCCATCAAGCTTAAAATTACACCCCCTTAGTCCCTTTCAAGATAAATTTTGTACATTTTTCGGTAGAAAAATTTCCCGGCCGAAGGCCGGTTCCTCTAAAATTACAGGCTCGCTATCGCTCGCCAGGATAAAATCGACACCTGAATTGCACGAAAGGTCTTAATATGGGGTGAAAGTTCTTAAAATCGCTAAACTAATGGGGCAAACGTTTTATAATATCAAAAGCAATGGGGCTAAACATGAGGGAGAAAGGAGTCAAGAAAAAAAATCCTCAAGTGGAGATCTCCCCTTAAGAAGAACCTATGTTATTCAGAGGGCTCATCGAGATTGTGTTTACCCCTTTGAGTCCTTAAGGTAGATTATAAGCTAAAGAAAAGCATCTAATGGTCATAAAGGTAGATTATAAGCTAAAGAAAAGCGTCTAATGGTCATAAAGGTAGATTATAAGCTAAAGAAAAACATCTAATGGTCATAAAGGTAGATTATAAGCTAAAGAAAAGCATCTAATGGTCATAAAGGTAGATTATAAGCTAACGAAAAGAGTCTAATGGTAAATAGAATAGGATGACAATTACCTCATCATTGGAAAGGGGTTCGAGAGCAAGGTTGTCAGCGAACTATTGATTCTGACTGTACTTTGCCATCCCGGTTGCATATAGGAACCTCGCAGCCCCACTATTGCACGCCCTGAATCACCGTCAGCCTCACGCACTCTTTTATAAGCCAATATTCGCGGCCGCCGGTGGGGTGCGGGGGCTATGGAAGGGACGGGGATTTTAACTGGGGGCCCGCGGAGGGGGTGAATATGGCGGAGGAGAGAGAGAGAGAGAGAGAGAGAGAGAGAGAGAGAGAGAGAGAGAGAGAGAGAGATTTACTTAGATACACTGGCCACACAGACCTTACGATCCATACGAGGTGGTCAGGAAAGTTGAAGGATAGAAGGATAGAAGGGGAGAGAGAGAGAGAGAGAGAGAGAGAGAGAGAGAGAGAGAGAGAGAGAGAGAGAGAGAGAGAGAGAGAGAGAGAGAGAGAGAGAGAGAGAGAGAGAGAGAGAGAGATTTACTTAGATACACTGGCCACACAGACCTTACGATCCATACGAGGTGGTCAGGAAAGTTGAAGGATAGAAGGATAGAAGGGGAGAGGGAGAGAGGGAGAGAGGGAGAGAGAGAGAGAGAGAGAGAGAGAGAGAGAGAGAGAGAGAGAGAGAGAGAGAGAGAGAGAGAGAGAGAGAGAGAGAGAGAGAGAGAGAGAGAGAGAGAGAGAGAGAGAGAGAGAGAGAGAGAGAGTGTTACGTATTTCCCTTTCGACTAGCGGCCATATTGTATACCCCCCCTTTATTTAGGGGGGGGGGGGGCGGGGGGCGGGGGTCGTGTGGCCATGTTAGGCTGTAAACGGTCTGGAGGTTATATGCCGCGGGCCGGGTTGGTTGGTTGCTTTATTGGCACGCTCCCGGAATTTATACACTCTATTTTATGAACAGCGAGAAATATGGTTTTGGTTGGGGGTGACTTTATTTGATATTATAATAACTATTTTAGTCTTCTATTTCTTACGGCTAATACTAGGCAACTTAAATGGTTTATATTTCAAATGTTAAGAGAATATAACTCCAACAAACATATTCAATTTAGAGGGAAACTATTCATTTTTCAATATACGAAACAGTACGTCAAGTTATGTTGCAACTAGATATTCATAATGCAACATTTAAAAAGTAAACAATACAAAAAAAAAAACCCACAAACAAACAAAACAATGGACTTTGATTTAATTATATTATTGGCTTTTTACCATGGTCTTAAAGGGAGATGGGTCGTTTTTCTGTTCCCTTTCTTGCTCATGTTTAGCCCCATTAGTTTTTTTAGACTTTAAGATGTTCGCCCCATTAGTTTGTCGACTTTAAGATCTTTGTTTTGTTGGTGGAAAAGCCACCAACATTTAACCTTAAGGGGAGATTTCCACTGGAGGGATTTTTTTCCCCTCATGTTTAGCCCCACTGTTTTTCTAATTTTAAGACGTTCGCCCCATTATTTTGACGATTTTAAGAACTTTCAACCCATTTCTGTCAATTTTAAGACCTTTCGTGCCATTTAGGTGTCGATTTTTTCCTGGCGAGCAATAGCGAGCCTGTAATTTAAAAGGAACCGGCTTTCAGCCGGGAAATTTTTCTGCCGAAAAATTTAAAAATGTATCTTGAAAGGGGCTCAAGGGGGTGTAATCTTAAGCTTGAAGGATATCTAGGGACCAAACTAAAACCCTCCCCTTAACCCCTTCAGCACCTTGACGCCTACTAACCATTGATTCTGGCTACAACTAGGTGATATTGTGCAGTTTACAGTAAGGGGACAGTGGCTACTTGTTTGGGTCTATTTATCTATGTATTCATATATCTTTATTCATATATCTTTATTCATATATCTTTATTCATATACCTTTATTCATATACCTTTATTCATATACCTTTATTCATATACCTTTATTCATATATCTTTATTCATATATCTTTTAGTTTCCTCGCTAGACCTTCATCAAGCTTATAAAAAACATCCTAGAACCCCCTTCAATATAAATTTGTAAATTTTTCGATATAAAACTGTCCCGGCCGAAGGCCAGTTTTAAAATTACTGGTTCGCTATCGCTCGCCAGGAAAAAATCGACACCTAAATGGCACGAAAGGTCTTAAAATTAACAAAGAAATGGGACAAACTAATGGGCCGAACGTCTTAAAATCTGAAAAGTAATGGGGCTAAACATGAGGAAGAAAGGGGACCAGAAAAACGACCCAACTACCCTTATATATACTATAATTATATATATATATATATATATATATATATATATATATATATATATATATATATATATATATATATTATATTATATATTCATATGTTTCCTCGCTGGACTTCCATCAAGCTATAAAAACACCCCAAAAGACCCCCCTTCGGGATACATTTGTACATTTTTCGGTAACAAATGTGTGTGTGTGCTTAAAAGTCTTTGTGAGTGCATGAGTGTGTGTTTTTCTTTTTATGTCTTTGTGTGTGCATAATTCCGTACGTGCATGTGTAGTTATGAGCGCGCGTATGTGTGTATATGAACATTCCCACCTATGTACAAGCGTTTACACAATTCTTCCCAACAACACTTTACATTACCTCAAGAGAAGCGGCCAGAGGAGGGGATCGAGACAGGGGTAAACAACAAAGGCATAAACAAAAGCCAGCCGACAAAACAGGATTATGCAAAGTGAGTTACAGAAGCTTGTATAATATATAATGGGCTGGGAGGAAAAATACGGTGGGGGCCAGATTCGGAAATAATTGTTTGGGTTCCGAGCGGCCCTTCGTACTTGCATGGCGGGTCGGGAGATGGGTTTTTCTGGTCCCCCTTCTTCCTCATGCTTAGCCCCATTAGTTTTAATATTTTAAGACGTTCGGCTCATTAGTTTGCCAATATTAAGAATGTTCGTGTCATTTAGGTGGCGACATTTTCCTGGCGAGCGATAGCAAACCTGTAATTTAAGAGGAACCGGCCTTCGGCCGGGACCGAAATTGTTCCTATCGAAAATATACAGTACAAATTTATCCTGAAGGAGGGCTTGGGGGGGGGGGGGGTTTAGCTTGATGGACGTCTAGGGAGGAAACTAAAATAATATTTAAAATATATATAGGCTAAGCAAATAAATACGCGCATCCCCCCTTAACCCTTTCAAGAGAAAATGACGTTTCCTTTCTGTTTTCCGGCTGTTATTAGATGGTTTTATTGTGATTAGGACTGTTGCTGATTAGGACTGTTGCTGATGATTCTGCTAAATATCGATGTCTGCAGCTCCAACTTCCTTGTAGGACGAAACTAGTAAGTGATCGATTGTCTTAGCGCAAAGCAGCTGGACCTTTCACATAATAACCCCTCGATTGTAGAAAGTAAATGCAAACTATCCCAGTGAATATGAACTGTGACCTTATTAAATGTGCTACAACTAAATTCAATATATAAATACAAAAATGTAATATATAACATTTCGCTACAAACAAATCACAAAATCACACACACACACACACACACATATAAAAACACACACACAAAAGCACACGCACGTACAACCCCCCCCCCCTCACACACACACACACACATACACACCCTAGGGCCAAGCATGAGAGAGATGGTCTGTGTGTGTCTGTGTTTGTCTGCGGAAAAGTTGAGATAGACCTTGTTGTGCCTGGGGTCTGTGCAGGCATCTATAGGGGGAATCCGTGACTATCTTTATCTTGTCAGTGTCTGCATTAACCCTTGCTGTACCGACGGCGTTTCTTAAACTTTATTCTAGCTATGTTTAGACGATTTTGGGCAGTTTAAGAAGGGTGTATGGTAGGTGAAAGGATTAATAGAGAGAGAGTCTGTAGCCTTTTAATTGGTAGACGTCCTTCCTATGCTCAATACAGTCATCTAATTGTTGCCTGAATATAATGAACGGAACGTCTCTGGTATGGAATGGGGTGGGAGTTTTATTTTTTTCTGGAACCCCTTCTCCCTCATGCTTACCCCATTATTATTATTATATTATATTTTTGTTTTAGATTTTAAGACCTTCGCCTCATTAGTTTGTCGATTTTAAAACGTTTCGTCCCATTTAGAAACGTGGGTGATAATCGCTGTAGGAGTGAGCAACCATTGAGAGCCGTGTTGCGTGAAAGTATACGAGTTGCAAAATGAGCCGACTCTGTGCAACCAGACAATATGCTAATGACTGCAAATTAGACGGGGTGAGAATAACTGTAAATTAGACGGGGTGAGAATAACTGTAAATTAGACGGGGTGAGAATAACTGTAAATTAGACGGGGTGAGAATAACTGTAAATTAGACGGGGTGAGAATAAAGCCGGTACCACACGAGAGCATTTTTAGTCAACATTCGATAAATAAAAACAAAATCAGGCAAGATTTAAGGACTATTTTGCAGTGGTGTCGGAAACTGGACTGTTCGTAGATGAATGTACGTAACCGAAATCATTAAAATGTTGACCTCATAAGCTGCCAGACCAGTGTTGACGATAAATGTTGAGGGAAAAAGCGCTTGTGTGATACCAGCTTAATAGCGAAATTGAATAGAAAACACGAATGACCAGAAACCAAATGTTTATATTTCTGGAACGCCTTACACCTCATGTATAGCCCCATTAGTTTTGAGATCTTAAGACGTTCGTCCCATTAGTTAAGATATCTTAAGGGGAGGTTTTTAGTTTGTTCCCTAGATATCCTTCAAGCTTAAGATTACACCCCCTTGAGCCCCTTTCAAGATAAATTTGTACATTTTTCGATAGAAAAATTTCCCGGCTGAAAGCCGGTTCCTCTTAAATTACAGGCTCGCAATCGCTCGCCAGGATAAATCGACACCTAAAAAGCACGAAAGGTCTTAAAAAATTGACAGAAATGGGGTGAAACATTCTTAAAAATCGTCATAAAAAATAAAAAAAATAGAATCGGGGTGGCACAACGTCTTAAAATTAGATAAGAAAAACAATGGGGCTAAACATGAGGGAGAAAGGAGTCCAGAAAAAATTCCCTCAAGTGGATATCTCCCCTTAGAGACTTTCACCCGATCTCT
>CM064528.1:3584627-3616049 GCA_032716605.1 Paralithodes platypus
TTCCTTTTCAATGAACTAAAGTTTATTCCCTATTTTCGTAAACTGGATTATAATGTTGTTTCTATATTTGGTCTGCATCCTTATACCAATAAGCGCTTTTGCAAGTTACGACAGCCCATCCCTGTTTTTTTTTTTTTTTTTTTTTATCACAATTTACTACTTTGCTCGCTCTCTCTCTCTCTCTCTCTCTCTCTCGTTCTCTTCTCTACTATCTCGCTCTCTCTCCTCTCTATCTCTACTCTCTCTCTTTCTTCTATTCATCTCTCTCTCTCGCTCTCTCTCTCATTCAACCAAAACTACAACCCCTATAAAATACTTAATCCCCTTCCCTCTCTCCCTTATCGCTATCGCAAGTCGTCGGACCCTTCCATCTACCCGGTGTGATCCTTCCTTCCTTCCTTCCGTCATTCATTCATTCATTCATTTCTTCCTATTTTTTCTTCAGCGTCAATATTTCTTTCGTACTTTCTTCCTTCCTTTATTTCTGCATCCCTCCCTTCCTTCCTTCCTTCTTCCTGCTACTGCCTCCTTCCTTCCTTCCTTCCTTCCTTCCCCCACTACTCCCTCGTTTTCTTTCCTTCCTTCCTGCCTTCATTTCTGCTGCACGATATAGGACATTTAATCCCTCATACTTCGTTGCCCCGGGTCACTTTCTCTCTCACACACAAGTTCTCTCTCTTCTCTATCTGTTGCTGGCCACGTCGGGAGGAGGAACGCCCCGCAACAGGTAGCACAATATGATGTAAACACGGGGTTCATTAATTATAGATCACAGGGCTACCCACCACTGGGTTGGGCCGAACCCTAGCCTCACCAAGCGTTAATTGTAAGGTGGAATCAAGACCAACTTCCCAATACATTGGCCGCCCATCCAATGTTGTATACCACCCATCGTGAGGTGTTCGTGCATTTTAGGTTTATTATATTACATATAACCTATTACATAAAATAACACAAAAAAAAAACGTTTTTTTTTGTTTTTTTTTTGCGAATGCATTCGTTATTTTAGTAACTTAGCTCAAACTGCAAAACAAATCCAATGGTCAAATAATACCTCCCTAGGTATAGACCAAAATGTGGGTTGTTATATTAGTAATAATTTACCATTCAATCTTTCTTATTAGCTGGGTTTGTTACTACCCCATGTACCTCTCTCAAGGGTATATTATCGTTTTGTGGGGAAAGATTTTTTGTAATCCTAAAATATACCTCTAGGACACTCAAAGGGGGTGGGGGTAAATACTTATCTCATATACAACCATGCTTGCTGAACGGCCATTAGATGCGTTCCTAAGGCGGATGGTTTTACTTTTTGTATTCCATTATTTTTCTAGTTTCCACTCCCTAGACCTCCATCAAATTTTAAAAAAAAAAAAAAAAAAACATCCTCACCGATTAGATCCACCTTCTAGATTAATTTGAACATTTTTTTTCGGTAGTTAGTAGAAAATGTCACGGCCGAAGGACGAGGGTGGTCTTCCAACATTACAGGCTCCACTCTCGTTTCGCCAGGGGAAAAAAAAAAAAGAAAAAAAAAACCCGAAACACCGACCTAAATAGAACGGAAATATTTGCCAGAGAAGAAAAGAAAAAGAAAATGGGACGAAAGGTCTGGGAAAACTCGATCTAACTAATGGGGCAAAACATCTTAACATCATGAAAAAACTAATGGGGTCTATAAAACATGGGGAGAAAAAAAGTGGCCCAGAAAACCGGCCCATATTCCCTTAATGCCTGCATGCAAGCGTTTTTTTTTAATGTTAGCCGGAAATCTATGGTAACTGTTAAAAAAAAAAGGGCGGTCGGTTCAGTGTGGCTTAAAAAAAAGGGGTGTTAGTTAATCATGGAGCTGCTGGTTGAAGGAGAGAACTCTACTTTGAGCTGATGGGTTGGATGTTGGCGAAGTCCGGAATAACTCTACTTTGAGCTGATGGGTTGATGTCTGGCGAGTCCGAATTAACTCTACTTTGAGCTGATGGGTTGGAGTTGGCGAGTACGAATGAGCTGATGGGGGATGTTGGGCGAGTCCGAATAACTCTACTTTGAGCTGATGGGTTGATGTTGGCGAGTTCCGAGAATAACTCTACTTTGAGCTGTATGGGTTGATGTTGGCGAGTCGAATAACTCTACTTTGAGCTGATGTGGTTGATGTTGGCCCAGAGTCCGTTAAATAACTCTACTTTGAGCTGATGGTTGTTGATGTTGGCGAGTCCGAATAACTCTACTTTGAGCTGATGGGTTGATGTTGGCTGAGTCCGAATAACTCTACTTTGAGCTGCAGGGGGTTGATGTTGGCGAGTCCTGGAGTCTGAATAACTCTACTTTGAGCTGAGTGGAGTTGATGTTGGCGTTTGAGTCCGAATAACTCTACTTGAGCTGATGGGTTGATGTTGGCGAGGTTCCGAATAACTCTACTTTGAGCTGATGGGGTTGATGTTGGCGATGTCCGAATAAACTCTACTTTGAGGCTGATGGGTTGATTGTTGGGCGAGTCCGATAAGTACTGGAGCTGATGGGTTGATGTTGGCTGAGTCCGAATAATCTCTACCCGACATTACAATGGAACTGTGTAGGTGGTACACCTACTCTCAGTCAATCAACTCCCAAGTACAGTTTCTAGTTCAATGCGACAAAGTACAAATTAACCCAGAATTAAAACAAATAAAAAAGAAAACAAAAAAATCAGATAGATAGATAGATATATAGATAGATAGATATAATAGCTAAATATAAATAGATAGAGATAGATATATAGATAGCATAGAATAGAGAGAGAGGGAGTGGAGAGAGAGGAGAGGAGAGGGAGAGAATAGAGAGAGAGGAGAGGAGGGGGGGATGAGAAGTGAGGCGACAGTGAGAGAGAGAAGAGAGACAGACGACGAGGACGTTAGAGAGGAGGAGGAGAGAGAGAGGAGAGAAGTTGCCGAGCGGAGGGGAGGAGGAGAGAGAGAGAGATTGAGAGAGAGAGAATAGTGAGAAAAGCAAGGACAATTAGATGCACATTATAAACTAAAGCGAGTGCCAAAGATAAACTAATTGCTGCGAAGAAGAAAACATGCCAACAAAATAATATACAGAAACAATATTGAGAAACAGGGAAAAAAAAAATATATATATATATATATGAGCTAAAAGAGTGCCAAAGGAAAAGTAACTTAGAAGAAAACATACATAAACAAAAAAAAACAATAACAAAACAAATAACAGTAGTGAGAAAAAGGGAAATACAAATGTAAAAGTTAAATTAAGGACAGGGCCAGACGAAATAACTATGTACAAAAAAAAAAAAAAAAAAAAAAAAAAAAACGACTGAGAAAAGGTCTGAGGGGTGCTGAGTGCCCCCATACAGGAGGGTAGCGTAACCTGAGCCCCGAGTCCCCCGCCGTGCAACAAGATGGCACCCCGATAGCGACTGATTTGTGGGGGTGCTCACTGGCTGCTTCTGGGGAGTCTCCGGGTGGCCGACCATACCTCCCCTTAAGGGGGGTGACCTGCTTTTTGTTATTTCTGTCCTTTTCTCTCTTTCTCTGGCTTGTATCCATTCGGCCCCATTCAGCCAACTATTTTAAGAATTTTATCCCCATCTAGGTGTCGATTTCTTCCTGGCGAGCGATAGCGAGCCAGCATTATATGAAGAAATCCGGCTTCGCCGGAGAAATTTTTCTATCGAAAAATTTACAAATTTAGCTTGCTGTCAAAAAAAAATAAAAAAAATATGCTGGCTCGCTGCCGCTCACCAGTAAAAAATTGACACCTGGATGGGGATAAACGTCTTAAAACAGTAGGCTGAATGGGGCCAAATGGATACAAGCCAGAGAAAGATAGAAAAGGACAGAACAAAAACAGGTCACCCCCCCTTAAAGCCTCGACTGTCACACACAGGACTTTGTCAACACGTCTTTTCGCCGTCCTTGGCCGATTTGACATAATTCTGGGTCGAAACCAAATGTGGGGGACCAGACTAAAGAAAATCATCTAATGGTAACCCGATTATGATGAAAAATACGTCATCGAGCTGAAGGGGCGGCAGAACTTTGCACCACACATTACGAAACACACGATCATAATAAATAAACACACGATCATAATAAATAAACACACGATCATAATAAATAAACACACGATCATAATAAATAAACACACGATCATAATAAATAAACACACGATCATAATAAATAAACACACGATCATAATAAATACATTCCGGAAAGGTTGGGACGCCAGTGTGACAGGCCCTTAAGGGGAGGTTTTTAGTTGATTCCCTAGACTTCCATCAAGATTAAAATTACTCCCCCTAGACCCCCTTTCAAGATAAATTTGTACATTTTTCGGTAGAAAAATTTCCCGGCCGAAGGCCGGTTCCCCTTAAATTACAGGCTTGCTATCGCTCGCCAGGAAAAAAATCGACACCTAAATGTCACAAATGGTCTTAAAATTGACAGAAATCGGGCGAGGGTTCTTAAAATCGCCAAACTAATGGGGCGAACGTCTTAAAATCTTTAAAAAATGGGGCTAAACATGAGGGAGAAAGGGGTCCAGAAAAAAATCCTCCAGGTGGAAATCTCCCCTTAAGTGGTGGTGCACTTACGTTTTAGTATTTCAATGTAAGCCTTTCGATAGAAGAATGACCTGGCCGAAAGAATGACCTGGCCGAAAGAATGACCTGACCGAAAGAATGACCTGGCCGAAAGAATGACCTGGCCGAAAGAATGACCTGGCCGAAAGAATGACCTGGCCGAAAGAATGACCTGGCCGAAAGAATGACCTGACCGAAAGAATGACCTGGCCGAAAGAATGACCTGGCCGAAAGAATGACCTGGCCGAAAGAATGACCTGGCCGAAAGAATGACCTGGCCGAAAGAATGACCTGGCCGAAAGCCGATTACATATACAGGGTGACTGACTATTGCTTGTTAAGGGGGGATATCCACTCCAGGGATTTTTTTTTCTTGAATCCTTTCTCCCTCATGTTTAGCCCCAATGTGTTTCTAATTTTAAGACGTTTGCCCCATTACTTTGACGATTTTAAGAACTTTCAACCCATTTCTGTTAATTTGAAGACCTTTCGTGCCATTTAGGTGTCGATTTTATCCTGGCGAGCGATAGCGAGCCTGTAATTTAAGAGGAACCGGCTTTCAGCCGGGACATTTTTCTACCGAAAAATGTACAAATTTATCTTGAAAGGGGCTCAAGGGGGTGTAATCTTAAGGTTGAAGGATATCTAGGGACCAAACTAAAAACCTCCCCTTAATACTACTAGGGTGAAAAGTCTTAAAATGTCCAAACTAATAACACGAAACAGGGGCGATCCTAATATATGGACCCCCCTACCCAAGCCCCCTTCGGACCAAATCGGGTTAATTAGTCAAGGGGGCAGACTGTTTGATGGAGCCGCCAGGTACGAGAGCGACAGGTTGGTGATGCAGGTGGGTTAGATGAGGGAGGAGAAACAACACCACCTGGGCTATAGCCCCCTACACGTACTGGGAGGGAGACGTGCATACAATGACGTGCGCCGTACACACACACACACACAAGCACACTCTCTTGACATTCTCACACGGACATATACACACACGTACAGTGTATGCTGACATCTATACTTTATACTGTACACATATTCAGACACACCCACACGTATTTAATACTAATTTGACATGTTCTCATCTTCATTACTCAGCTAATATAAAGATTGTGTAGCTAAATGTGTTGTTATTTATGTTAACTAGGTATTTATATGATGTAGACACTAAATAGTTAATGTTTTTCCATTAACTATTACAACAATCAGGAGCTAAAGGATTCAATCTACTATTAATCGGAAAATATAGACTATAATTAACCAAAGCTCTTATATTATCCATTTCCGAGAGTAGCAGATTATTTGGACTGCAATTGAAAGAGTCCATGCAATTCACGAACTCTTGTAGCATGCTGGAGAATTCGAACTCTTAGCGATGAGGTATTTAGCCTATTTCAAATTTGAGATAGATGAGGTGATACTCGCTACAAGGGTGTCTTTTGAAAGGAGGCAATGTAATGGTTAGATAACAAACACATTTGGGGAGGGGGGTCACCTGCTTTTTTTTTATCTTTCTCTCCTTTTCTCTCTTTCTCTGGCTTGTATCCATTCGGCCCCATTCAGCCAACTGTTTTAAGACGTTTATCCCCATCCAGGTGTCAATTTCTTCCTGGCGAGCGATAAACGAGCCAACATTGTATGGAAAAATCTGGCTTCGCCGGAGATATTTTTCTATCGAAAAATGTGCAAATTTAGCTTGCTGTCAAAACAAAAATATATATATGCTGGCTCGCTACCCCTCGCCAGGAAAACATTGACACCTGGATGGGGTAAACGTCTTAAAACAGTAGGCTGAATGGGGCCGAATGGATACAAGCCAAAGAGAGAGGGAGAGAAAGATAAAACAAGCGAGGTGGGCTCCCTTAATATTTTCAGAACGCCTTGGCTATTCTCAAAGTTCATTGTACTATCAAGGACTGGTTTCAGTTGTTGATATTCAGTGTTCATCCCAGTCATTACAGTGCATGTAGGCAACCATGTTTGAACAATAACTTCAGTTAATACTGCTTTACTTTGAATAATTCAGCCTTAAATTGAATATGAATTTGAATATGATTTGAATCCAATAACTAAACTATAAATAATTGACATTCTGAAATGATTATTTTATCCCCATAAATTACTCTCAGTTCCCTTACGGCCTTCGGCTGGGACATTATTCTTCTGAAAAATTTCCACATTAATCTCGATGGTGAGTCTTGGGAGTATTTTCTTTTAAGCTTGATGGAGGTCTAGGGAGCAAACCAAATACCTCCCTTTACCGCAAGGTATTCGTTGAAATGACTCTAGTCTAGGCCAGAAATCTTGACCCAAAACCTCTGTAACTGATAAATGGGCTAGAGCAAATTGGGCTGTAAATTTCCACACAAAGTCCCTGACTGCCCCTTTCGAAACGACAGACATTTAGTTCGATTAGGCCTACTCTAGTCGTTAATGAGTTATAGAGGGTAGTGGTCTAGATGGTTGGCTTACCTATAATGAGTTATAGAGGGTAGTGGTCTAGATTGTTGGCTTACCTATAATGAGTTATAGAGGGTAGTGGTCTAGATTGTTGGCTTACCTATAATGAGTTATAGAGGGTAGTGGTCTAGATTGTTGCTTACCTATAATGAGTTATAGAGGGTAGTGGTCTAGATTGTTGGCTTACCTATAATGAGTTATAGAGGGTAGTGGTCTAGATTGTTGGCTTACCTATAATGAGTTATAGAGGGTAGTGGTCTAGATTGTTGGCTTACCTATAATGAGTTATAGAGGGTAGTGGTCTAGATTGTTGGCTTACCTATAATGAGTTATAGAGGGTAGTGGTCTAGATTGTTGGCTTACCTATAATGAGTTATAGAGGTTAGTGGTCTAGATTGTTGGCTTACCTATAATGAGTTATAGAGGGTAGTGGTCTAGATTGTTGGCTTACCTATAATGAATGAGTTATAGAGGGTAGTGTTCTAGATTGTTGGCTTACCTATAATGAGTTATAGAGGGTAGTGTTCTAGATTGTTGGCTTACCTATAATGAGTTATAGAGGGTAGTGTTCTAGATTGTTGGCTTACCTATAATGAGTTATAGAGGGTAGTGGTCTAGATTGTTGGCTTACCTATAATGAGTTATAGAGGGTAGTGGTCTAGATTGTTGGCTTACCTATAATGAGTTATAGAGGGTAGTGGTCTAGATTGTTGGCTTACCTATAATGAGTTATAGAGGGTAGTGGTCTAGATTGTTGGCATACCTATAATGAGTTATAGAGGGTAGTGGTCTAGATTGTTGGCTTACCTATAATGAGTTATAGAGGGTAGTGGTCTAGATTGTTGGCTTACCTATAATGAGTTATAGAGGGTAGTGGTCTAGATTGTTGGCTTACCTATAATGAGTTATAGAGGGTAGTGGTCTAGATTGTTGGCTTACCTATAATGAATGAGTTATAGATAAAATGGGCAATTTCAGTTCGGTTGGTAATACGCTTTTCTCAGGACAATTACACTTATGTTATGCATTGCAACGTACTCAACCAAACTGCATTAATCACTTATGAGTTTCAAGCTATAAGGAAGCTGGAGCCGTAAACATCGATATAAAAACTAAATACAAATAAATTGTAGGTTTCTGATGGACAGAAAATATGATGAATTTGGTTATAATGTCTTTAGATAAATAACTAGAACCGTATTATAGTTAGTCATTTTACTTAATATCGATGTCTACAGCTTCAACTTCCTTATAGCCTGAGGCTCGATAGCGAGCCTGTAATTTAGTAGGCACAAGCCTTTGGCCGGGAATTGTTTTCTACTAAAACTTTTATGAATTTATCTTGAAGGGGGGCTTGGAGGTGTTTTTGTTAAGTTTGATGGAGGTCTAGGGAGGAAACTAAAATTAGACACATAAATAAGCAAAAAAATATCTCCCCTAAAACTTGGATTGATTGATATACTATGCAAATGCCAGGATCCACTGCTAAATAATAGTAGCAGTATAGTAATGTAATGGGTGCGGGAGAGATATGCGTGTCCTACCCCCTGTTCCCACCCTCCTACAGATATGCCGCCCCCTCAGATCTTTCCGCCCCTTGCTCCCGACTGTCTCCCTCCCTCGCCTTCTCTCGCTCGGGAAGTTTGGCATCCTGTCTAGATGGGGCAGTTCGAGTATATAGAAATAATCGGGAATAGTTCATCATCATCATCTATCGGACGGCTTGCTTCCAGAGGAAGTGCCCCAAAAGGTATGGCCATGGCAGAAACTGCCTCCAGGCTCCCAGATATGCCCCCACTGACCCACTCCACAGTGTCATGTTCACTAAGTGGATTAAGACCATTAGCACTGAAGGAGCAGACCCAGAACAGTCCCTCACCCGGATGGCAGTTCCACAACTGTTTTACTATTTTTGTTTTACTCCAGTGGGGCCCTGGCTGGAAGCATGCCAAACACAGGAATGTTCTGAATATAGGAACCAGTGGTCCACTGCTACAGAAGTTGTTTGCATCACCAACGTGTCGGGTGGTGGAGTTGCCGCATCCCTACGCCTCGAGAATAGTTAACCAAGCTTACCTTGACCAAACTTACCCTAGCCTACTCTAACTGAGCCAAACATGACATTTGCTGACAAATCAAACAGTCTAGAAAAGCCAAGTTTAGCTTTGTTTGACCCAAGGTAGCCTAGCCTAACCTAACCAAGAGTAATAAAACCTAGCAGTATCTAACCCATCAAAACATTAAATACCTTGGCAATTACATTACTCTAAGCAACTCCATACCTACATAATCACAATAGATTATAAAACAAAATCAAAATACTCCCCCCCCCCCACCCCACATACTTCTAACTATACTATGGGAGTTTGTGGATCATGACTTGGGAAGAGGTGGTGACATATGTAGGAATGGCCTCATCTAGGTAGGATAGCCAACTCTGCTTCCCGCTGTCTCCTTCAATTACCTGTTCAGGTGTGGACGACACAGTTCAAAAGGCTCTCAAGGACTTTCCACACGGTTTCATAATTGTCAACTCATCCCCTTGTAATGTCAACCCCACTTCATAACCTAACCAAACCTAACCTACAATATAAAAACATAGAGCATAGAGCACAAGGCAAAATTATTATAGGTAGCGCCAGCGACCTTGACAATAATTTTGACCCCTTAAGTTCTTATAACTCGAAGTGAATGAAAGCAATTGGGATGACGTTTCTATCATTTGTCAAGAGTCCACCAGGAAATAGGTATACATATTTACAGCCAGTTTGTTCAAGGCCCTTTTGAGTTACAGAGAGATCAGGGATAATTTTATTGTCAAGTTCGTTGGCGCTACCTTTAGTACCTGATGAACATATGTTTATTGCTTTAGTGTTAAAATGAGGAAGGGACTCAGTATCCCTTTTCACCATTGACAATAATATAAGGGAGAAAAAGCTGGGCGATTCCCATAGATTAAAATACTTATAGGAAGCTGTCAAACCAAATGTGTACGTATGTATGTATATACTCAGGCACATACCCTATTGCTGGGGTTGGCCGATTGGAGACAGTCTGAACAGAAATCTGTAAAGTTCCACTTCTTAGGGTCCGGGACCACTTTCGCGTTCCCTCGCCCCTTTCTCTGTCTCGTTGAGTAGGAGAATTTGTACAAACTTAGTAAATATAATATACAGTAAGTGAACCTACAGTACCAAGCATTTGGTATGTCAGTTCAAGTTAAGGCATGCAAGACTAGGCTGTGATAAGTTATCTACCGTTAGTTATCGTGAACACACAGGATATTAAAGATACGACCATAGCAATGTCCGCGAGACACTTGGTGATACTACGGTTGCCTCCGGGCGTAATCCATCGTTCCGTTCCGCCCCGTAGCTTCTCAAACAGCCCCGCCAGACGTCGGTAACCGGCTAAATGGTCTGATTGTTAAGGCTCCCACACCCGGCGAGCTTGTGAGACTACATTACGGGGGGTTGGGGGCGTGTTGTGTGGTGCATGGTAATACTGGGTCGCCCGGTCTAGCGCCATATTCCTGACCTGCGAAATTCATGAGTAGACGGTCTCCACGCATGTGTAGAAAGCGCGGGGGAAGAGAGAGAAAGAGATCTCTAATAGTATGAGTGGATCGAGTGTTGATGAGTAGTATTAGTGGACAGAATAGGTTGCATGCACTGTAGGTGGATAGTCAGTGATGAGGGCGGATAATTAATCAATGATGTGGGTGGGTAGGGTAAGTGATTATGGGTGGCTGTATTGGATAGTGAGTGATCGTAAGTGTTACGGGTGGAAACTGGGTATAGTGAGTTATATCACACTTAGACTCACTGGTTAGGTTAGATTAAGTTAGGTTAGGTTAAGTTAGTTCAGGTTAGGTTAAATTAGCTTATGCGACCAAATCCATGAGACGCCGCGGCAAGCTCACGGATTTCGCCCTAGTCATTGATTTGGCTTGACACCGGGTCCTGCTGCGGTTCCTTTTAGTATGCCAAGCTGATCAGTCGCCACCAACAGGAATACCAAAGTCCCTATTATCAGTCCCTATAGGCGGTATCATACGAGCAATTATTGTAGTCTGGCAGCTTCAACTGTTAAGGGGGGGAGGGGCGTATTTATTTGCACATTTATGTACTTGTTTTACTATGTTTTTAGTTTCCTCACTAGACCTCCATCAAGCTTAAAATAACACCCCCTAGACCATCTTTCAAGATAAATTTGTATATTTTTCGGTAGAAAAATTTCCTGGCCGGTTCCTTCTAAAATACAGGCTCGCTATCGTTCGCCAGGAAAAAGTCGACTCCTAAATGACACGAAAGGTCTTAAAATTGACAAAGAAATTGGGCGTAAGGTCTTAAAATCGCCAAATTAATGGGCCGAACGTCTTAAAATCTCAAAACTAATATGCTAAACATGAGGGAGAAGGGGGGCCTGAAAAACCAGCCCATTTTCCCTTAAGTTCCATAAGAATGAAACTATCAAACATATCCTACCTTCGATCTAGTTTACGATTCCGATGCGAAAGAGCCTCGAAATAACACGAGAGAAAACTTGCTCATCCAAAATTGCCTGAAAATGCGTTCGTGTGACACCGGCTTATGTCAGACTGCTTGACTCCCGTGTCTCTGACGATTATTCTTGGCTGGAAGTTTGATCGAGATTCAAGATTGGAAGATCGCCAAGAATACATTGTGAATGTATCGGTTTTGTACTTAACGCAATACGATCTGACGTTTTGTGGTATATTATGATATTTTGTTTATTAATTATTGAGGATTTGGCTTGTTCTTGCCATTTTTGAGCAATGTATTTGCGTTTATTCCCTCAGCTAACAAAACACGACTTCCCAGACTTCCTTAAAAAAAAAAAAAAAAAAAAAAAAAAAAAAAAAAAAAAAAAAAAAAATGGCCGCCCGGACCGCCGTCAAGTTAAATTTGTATATTATACGATAGAAAATTGTCCCGGTCGAAGGCCTATTTATTCTAAGATACAGGCCCGCTATCGCTCGCCCAGATAACAGCCGATACTTGAATGGAATGAAGCGTCTTGTTATCTCCATGTAAATGGGGTGAAACGTCTTTAAATCTCCAAACTAATGGAGTTAAACAAGGGCTACTTAAGAAGGCCCCCTCGGATCATATATGGTTATAATAACTGTTTTCGTGTGCGTAATATATATATATATATATATATATATATATATATATATATATATATATATATATATATATATATATATATATATATATACTGTATATATTCATATGTATATAATTATATACACTGCATATATAATTATTACAACACACATAAATCTGAGAATGAATAATATATAATTTGTCCAGTGTCTTCATTAGGGTCCCACGCTGAATTAATAAATACAGGACCAGTTTATGGACAACTCACCATATCTTCTGGTTATTACAAGGAAGCAAAGGTCAGCATCTACGAGTTAACGCTTGGAATAATGAGTTCTCCTTAAACCGGTATCACACGAGCGCTTTTTTCCCTCAACATTTATCCTCAACACTAGTCTGGCAGCTGTCAAACATGTACAATATTTCGGTCACCTAAATAACATCTACCATCAGTCTAGTTTCGGATACCAGTGCAAAATATTCCAGAAATGTTACCAGCAAAATGTTGATCATCGAATGTTGACTATAATAACTCTCGTGTGATACCGGCTTTACAGTACATATTGGCTCTAAGTGATCACTGTGGGAGAGCAGTGGGAGTGGGTGCAATCAACGAGGAGGGGGGGGGGGGATTAAGGGGAGGTCTCCACTTGAGGGATTTTTTTCTTGACCCCTTTCTCCCTCATGGTTAGCCCCATTGCTTTTGAGATTTTAAGACGTTTGCCCCATTAGTTTGGTGATTTTAAGAATTTCCGCCCCATTCTGTCAATTTTAAGACCTTTCGTGCAATTTAGGTGTCGATTGTATCCTGGCGAGCGATAGCGAGCCTGTAATTTAAGAGTAACCGGCCTTTGGCCGGGAAATTTTTCTACCGAAAAAATGTACACATTTATCTTGAAAGGGGGTCAAGGGGGTGACATTTTAAGATTGCTGGAAGAGTAGGAAACAAACTAGAAACCTCCCCTTAAAGAGTAACAGGTGGGGGTAGGGGGGGGGGGAGGGGGGGGGGGGGGACCAGGCAGAATAATAAAAGGCAACCATTTCTCCCATTACTTAGCATCATAACATACTTCGGAATTCAATACTTATCTAACAGTTAGTACTCATAAACTCCTCACCTGTTCGGAAAAAGTTAACCTTACAATACATTAAAGCATATAAAGCCGGAAACATGGTGATAAAGAGAGACCGGAGCTGTCAGACCGAAACGAGTAGCTTTAATTGAAAGGTGAAAATGTGGCTACCCTTTGGATGTTTTCGAAGAGGGTGTCACACGAGCTCTTTTCCCGGCAACTTTTACGGGCAATTAGGGTTTGGCAGCTTCCAAATATACGCTTTATCAGACTTCAACCGCCTAACATAAGCTACCGTCAGTCTAGTTTCCGATTTCGATGCCAAAGAGCCTCACAATCAGACCGAGAACAAACTTGCTCATCGAAAATTGCCGGAATATGGGCTCGTGTGACAGCGGCGTGGCAGCGTGAGTCAAAGTGCTGATCAATAGAGCAATATGTCATGGTAGAGGAGGGGGGGGGGGGGAGAGAGAGAGAGAGAGAGAGAGAGAGAGAGAGAGAGAGAGAGAGAGAGAGAGAGAGAGAGAGAGAGAGAGAGAGAAAACGAAGTATACAGACACATTCATGGACTAAAGGAGAGACAGACAGACAGACAGACTAGTAGATTGATAACCAGGCCACACATCAAATGAGGAGGCGCAGTGTAAATAAAATGTAGTTGGGTGAAGAGGGCTCGAACAATAAAGAGGGTTCGAACAATAAAGAGGGCTCGAACAATAAAGAGGGCTCGAACAATAAAGAGGGCTCGAACAATAAAGTGCCGTATTTCAAGATTGCACACACACACACACACACACACACACATTCTATCCTTCTCTCTCTCTCTCTCTTTTTGTGCATTCATTTGTATTGTCCTTTGCTTCCACTTTTCCTTATTTGGGGTTCTGCTATCTCTACTGTAATACAATTATATCCAGACCACCTCGTTTGGATCGCAAAGTCTGTGTGGTCAGTGTATCTCTAATACTATGCAAGTCCCCCCAACCCCCCCTTCTCTCTCTCTCTCTCTTTTTGTTTCACTCCCTCTCTCACTCCCACACACTCTCTCTCTTTCCCTCCTTCAGCTACTCCATCAGCGCCTCCTTCTCCGCCATAGATTGACTCGTAGCGCCGCCCGGAGACTGGCCACAAATTCTACCCCCAGAGTGATCGCTGTGACGGCCAATTACAGATACGAGGCCAGGTTATGTGGGGGCCCTGATAAAAATGAAAGAGTATACCATAATTTTTAGAAAGGAAAACGGCGTCAAAGATTTTCTTTTTCTTTTATTGTGCCGTTATTACCCGGGCGATCGCAGGTTATTGTTTAAGAGGGGGGGGGGGGGGGGGAGAGAGAAGGGGGGGTTAAATTTATTTAGTATTATCATTATTATTATTATATATATTGTCATTATTACTTATTATCATTATTGAAATTATTATTATTATTATTATATTTATTATTAATTATATTATTATTATTACTATCAATATTATTAGCATTATTACTTGTTTCTTTAGTTTCCTCTCTAGAATCCTATCAAACTTATATAATACCCCCAAGACACACCTTTGAGATAAATGTGTGCATCATTTGGTAGGAAAATGCTCCTCCTAAACTGTATAGTCGCTGTTCTCTTTTCTGAAATTAAGATGCAGTCGTTAATATTTAACAGGAATAGTATAGCCACAACACACACACACACACACACACACACACACACACACACACACACACACACACACACACACACACACACACACACACACACACACACACACACAAGGCCGAGCGCGCTTAATTACTGTATTGGGAGTGCTAGCTCTGGTGTCAGGGGTTCGATCCCAAGCATCTGGCAGGGGAAGTTCTCTCGAAAACATTCCCTGGCCGTGAAGGCAAGGTCTGGACTGGACTGGTCTGCGTCTCGGAGGACCCACAAAGTCTCCTGCCCACGTCCTACACCCTTGGGGCTATGTAGGCGCTCTCGTTAGCAGCCAGGATCAGTCTGTTGATCCCTTAGGATAAGACCTAGGTTAAGTTTGTGTTCTGTGTATTTTCAGCCTCATTGGTTGCCGGCTTGGAATAAACCAATTATTATTACACACACACACACACACACACACACACACACACACACACACACACACACATACACACACACACACACACACACACACACACACACACTTACACTTACTGTTGGACACTCCTCTGCAACAACCTTCCCTGGAGTGTTGGGGTTTGTACCGATTTGTGAACAAAAATTAGATTATATATATATATATATATATATATATATATACACACAATTATATAGGGCAACAGTGTACGGTAAGTGACGCCTACGATCGTCTACATCTGATAGGAAACGGAGCTGGCAGAATCACGATATATATAAGATAACAATTCATATAAAGTATTGTAAGATATATGGACCTATTTACATATATTGTGTCGTCACCTATGCATAATATTAATGAAAAAGAAAATGAGAGAAAATTGGTTTTAATAAAATTGGGTAAAACGAGACAATACATAATAGTTTGGGGGAGAAGTAGTAAATATATCATATTCAGTGTCGAAAAATATATTATGCTACACAAAAAATATATGTATTAACTAAGCGATATATAAATATATATATATATATATATATATATATATATATATATATATATATATATATATATATATATATATATATGTACCGCATATACTGTATATATATTATATATTATTATATATTATATGAGAGAGAAGGGTATCCGCAAAAGACCTCCCCTCAAAATGATCTGATTATCGTTACGACTTAAAATGATCTGACTTAAATTACGACTTAAAATGATCTGACTTAAATTACGACTTAAAATGATCTGACTTAAATTACGACTTAAAATGATCTGACTTAAATTACGACTTAAAATGATCTGACTTAAATTACGACTTAAAATGATCTGACTTAAATTACGACTTAAAATGATCTGAGTATCGTTGTTGCGGCTCACCTCAACATACAATACACCCGGAAAACCCAGCGAGGTCATTAAATAGCACCCGAGAATACCTTTGGCCCAGGTAATTATAGTAAGGGCCCAGGTAATTAGTCAGAAGAATAATGTGTCTCCCGCGGCAAGGCGTGGTACTTTAAGGGGCGACAGGTCGTTTTCATTTGCTCATTTATGTATATTTCTATTATTTTATTAGTTTCCTCCCTAGACCTCTAACAAACTTAAAAAACACCCGCCCAAGACCCTCCTTAAAAATAAATTTGTACATTTTTCGATAGAAAGATTTCTCTAAAATAACAGGCTCGCTATCGCTCGCCAGGAAAACATTGACACCTAAATGACACGAACAGTCTTAATATTGACAAACAAATGGGGCGAAAGGTCTTAAAATTGAAAAACTAATGAGCCAAACGTCATAAGATTTGAAAATTAATGGGGCTAAACACGAGGAAGAAAGGGGGCCAGAAAAGCGACCCATCTCCCCTTAAGGTGTGGCTCTTAAGTTGCTGTTAAAGGGGTGTATTTTTCTGGAACCCCTTTCTCCCTCATGTTTATCCCCATCAGTTTTGAGATCTTCGCCTCATTAGTTTGGCGATTTTAATAAGACCTTTGGCACCCTCTCTCTGTAAATTCTTAGGTTTCGAGCCTTTTAGGTGTCGATTTGGCGACATCACACATAGCTTGTCTCACTCCATTCACTATAATGTGCCATATATTCTTACACATGCTTCACTACCATAATAAAAAGCTAATCACGGCATTAAACAAAAATTATTTTACACCAAACAGCCCCAAAACTTTTTAAAATTCCCCCTTTGTCATGTGCTTTCTCAACATCCATAAATCCTATGTATACTCTCTGATCTTTCTCGCATGCCTTCTCAATTATCTGTCTCACTGCAATAATCTGATCCACACACCCTCTACCACTTCGAAACCCACCCTGCAATAATCTGATCCACACACCCTCTACCACTTCGAAACCCACCCTGCAATAATCTGATCCACACACCCTCTACCACTTCGAAACCCACTCTGCAATAATCTGATCCACACACCCTCTACCACTTCGAAGCCCACCCTGCAATAATCTGATCCACACACCCTCTACCACTTCGAAACCCACCCTGCAATAATCTGATCCACACACCCTCTACCACTTCGAAACCCACCCTGCAATAATCTGATCCACACACCCTCTACCACTTCGAAACCCACCCTGCAATAATCTGATCCACACACCCTCTACCACTTCGAAACCCACTCTGCAATAATCTGATCCCACACCCCTCTACCACTTCGAAGCCACCCTGCAATAATCTGATCCACACAACCCTCAACCACTTCGAAACCCACCCTGCAATAATCTGATCCACACACCCTCTACCACTTCGAAACCCACCCTGCAATAATCTGATCCACACACCCTCTACCACTTCGAAACCCACCCTGCAATAATCTGATCCACACACCCTCTACCACTTCGAAACCCACCTTGTTCATCACTCACTTTTCTATTTTTTGGTAATCTCTTTCGCTCTTCAACAATAATTCTAGCATATACCTTGCCAACCACGCTCAACAGGCTAATACTACCTCTGTGACACTTACATTCGTTACGTTCACCTTATGTTTATACAGTGGCACTATTATTCCTGTTTTCCAGTCCTCTAGCACCACTCCAATTTATTTCCACAGCTATTTCATTGCTCTCTCACCTCCATTTCTTATAGTTTCACACTGTCTTTCATCCACACCATCAGCTTTTCCATTTTTCAACTGTGTGTGTGTGTGTGGTTGTTTATATATTTCTCTATTTACTGTATTCTTGACTTCCATTCTCTTGTCTTTCTCCTTCACTCACCCTATTTTCCCAATGTCCCTTAGTTCGGTTCTCACAACACTCCCCCACATTCAATCTCCCTTGCAATTACTTTTATTGCTTACACACGCACACAAACCATCTCTCTTTCATATCTCTCTTGTATTACATATTATCTCTCTCTCTCTCTCTCTCTCTCTCTCTCTCTCTATATATATATATATATATATATATATATATATATATATATATACCAAATGTCTGTCTTTCCTTCCCATACCACCCTCCTTCAAATCCCTCTTAGTCTTTCCTCCTCCTGCTCCTTCACTTTTTCCATAACCCTGAGTCTCTCCTCCTTCCCCCAGCCCGCAGGCTTTGTGGTATAGTTGCGTGTCTCCCTAACAGAAGCCACCCACGTCGTCAAAACCCAAAGGCATCTGTAGGGAGAATCAAAGCTAACTCACTTTTTTTTTTCGGGGGAATATCTGCTAAGCCACAGTGTAGGAGAACAGTAAAATACGTTGCTCGAAAAAGGCAAAAGCAAGCAAAATCCTGAATAATAAACAAAATATCATAATGATCCTCCCGACATCGGACCATGGTAAGGGAGGGTTTTTTTTTGCTGGACCCCCTTCTCCCTCATGTTTAGCCCCCTTAGTTTTCATATCTTAGGATGTTTGTTCCATTAGTTTGGCGATTTAAAGACCTTTCACCCCATTTCTTTGTCAATTTTAAGACCTTTCGTGCCATTCATGTGTATTATTTCCTGGCGAGTGATAGCGAGGCTGCAATTTAGGAGGAAACAGCTTTCGGTCGGGACATGTTTCTACCGAAAATTGTACAAATATATTTCGAAGGGGGTGGTTGGAGGTACATTTCGAAGGGGGGTGTTGGAGGTACATTTCGAAGGGGGGTGTTGGAGGTACATTTCGAAGGGGGGTGATGGAGGTACATTTCGAAGGGGGGTGTTGGAGGTACATTTCGAAGGGGGGTGTTGGAGGTACATTTCGAAGGGGGGTGTTGGAGGTACATTTTTTAAGAGCTTGATGGAGGTCTAGCTTGCAAACTAAGGACCTCCCCTTAAACAAACTCTTCTTAAAAACCTTCCCTTAAGAACTCTCCCTATGAACGACCAAAGAGCCAAGGTGGTGGTGGTGGTCGTGATGGCGACGGGCTGGAGGTGCTGGCTACAAAATACAGGTGTCGCCAGAATCACCTGTAATTACCTGGGCGGCCACCACCACCACCACACCTGGGTCTCAAGGTAGGTACGCCGCCGGGGGAGGGCCATAAACACTCATCTTAGGACTACTGGTAAACCCTAATATTCATCCAAATACCTACAGGCTTCGAAGTTATTAAAGCTTCTCAGAACAATGGCCTCATTTCCATAGCACTCGGCATGACATTAAAAGATTATATTCAGCTCAGGAAGGATCAATGTCCACCTCAACTAACTCACTGTCTGTAAAAATGAACTTCAAAAAGGTTGACGGAATGGATGATAATTAAACACCATATGAGGAGGAACACTTTATTGAAAACGTTTTGCAAATAGCTTCTGCAGTGACCTGAAGAAGCTATTTTCGAAACGTTGTCAATTAAGTGATCTTCATCAAATGGTATTGTTATCCACTCACTGACTGTCGGAGGCCTTTGTTGAGCTGAATTAAGGGGAGATCTCCACTTGAGGGATTTTTTTCTTGACCCCTTTCTCCCTCATGTTTAGCCCCATTGCTTTTGATATTATAAAACGTTTGCCCCATTAGTTTAGCGATTTTAAGAACTTTCACCCCATATTAAGACCTTTCGTGCAATTCAGGTGTCGATTTTATCCTGGCGAGCGATAGCGAGCCTGTAATTTAAGAGGAACCGGCTTTCAGCCGGGACATTTTTCTACCGAAAAATGTACAAATTTATCTTGAAAGGGGGTCTAGGGGTGTAATTTTAAGCTTGATGGAGGTCTAGGGAACAAACTAAATACCTCCCCTTAAGTCGCCAAATGTTAACCAGATAGGAATACTGTATGGTGAAATGGTTAACCCCTTCTGTACAGGCGACGACCTTTTCGTTTTATTCTAGCTATATTTAGACGATTTTGTGCAGTTTAAGAAGGATCTGTGGTAGTAAAACGGGTTAAGCGAGATATTCCGAGGCCTGTTAATGGCTGGAGTCCCTTTTTAAACTGAATACAATCGTCAAATAGTAGCTAGAATAAAGGCAAGAGGACGGCCCCGGTACTGAAAGGGTTGATGAGATGGGGTCTATGCCTCCCGGGGAGTATTATATCAGCGGGCAGATAAAGTGACTATATGATTATCTTATTAATATCATTATTACCTGTGAAATAAGTGTAATAATCGATTATATGATACGCACAGCTATAACTATTGTCTATATGATCAGAAACATGATTTTAAAGCAATTTAAATCATTACCTACGCAGTTAAAATTCATGGGAATAAAAAGGGGTATGCAGAAACATTGGCTATAATGATGTTAGATGGGTTTATTATTACCATTATACCTCAATAAGGGTATATTGAAGTGGACACTTTAACTTCCCTTTTCATACCCATATAGTTGTACAGTGTAGTCGTAGTTTCTGGCACCCTACTTCACATCTAGTGTGTATAACAACAACTATACAGGGCTTGGGGAACAACAACAACAACAACAACAACAACAACAACAACAACAACAACAACAACAATACCACAACAACAACAACAACAACACAAACAACAACAACACACAAACAACAACAACAACAACAACAACAACAACAACAACAACAACAACGACAACAACAACAAACACAACAACAACAACAAACACAACAACAACAACAACAACAACAAACACAACGACAACAACAACAACTACAACAACAACAACAGCAGCAACAACAACCACAACAGAAACCACAACAACAACTACAACAACAACAACAACAACAACAACAACAACAACAACAACAACAACAACAACAACAACAACAACAACAACAACAACAACAACAACAACAACTATACAGAAGATCGGAGCAGCAATGTAATATAACAACAACGTCACAGAGATGGGAAATAGTGCTATCATATCCCTTTCAGTACTGGTGACGACATTTCCAATATATTATGTTAACTATTTTGTGATTACATTCAGCTTACGCAGGACATCTAACAGTTAAGAGGCTACAGACTATCTCCATTAACCTTTTTAACTACCATATATCTTTCTTAAGCTTCATGAAATCGTCTCAACGTAGCTGAAATAAAGTAAAACAAGTGTTATGTATAAATTATATATATATATATATCCGTGCGACCCATCCAAGCATCAACATCTGGCCCGAAACATCTATGAACATCAATCATATTTATGTCCATATGTACAGCTGGCCACATACATTTGTATGCCCACCCACAGTAAGCCCACAGCTTGTCATTAGGCCCCCACACCCCTCCTACACACTCCCACATAAGTTTAAAGTTATCCTCATTAGAATAATCACAAACATTTGTTCAGTCTCTCTCTCTCTCCCGCCACTCCCCCCCCCCCCCCCCCCCCAGATAATGATGGCCTCTCCTACATATCCCCCACTCATACTCCCCCTCCAGCTACTTTTAACAATATGCCCCTCACGCCCCCCCCCCTCCCCTCTCTTACGCCACCCACCGACCTTCATTACCATACCACCCTCCCCTCCTCCCCAACTCTCACAAAAATCGCTGGCGTGCCTGGGTTCGAATCCTGGTCAGGCTACGTCTCTCCCATGCCCCGGTTCGGAATACTTGACTTGCCTCACATCCTTTCCATACACACCAATCTCCATCCCTGTTAACCACACTAAGCTCAACCACGTAAACACACGCATCACTCCAATATCTTCATGTTTTCCAACGCTTGTATGTTCAATACCTCGTACACGGTTGAAATGTAATTGTTTCGTTATAGATTTTTTGTATCTATTACAATCACCTATATAATCATTTCTTGAAGTTTGGCACGTCTATTTCGGGGCACCCTGAATATAAACTATATCTCACAAATACACGTACGTTACACGCATAATGTATTTACCCCACGCCGTTGAAACATGGACTCTTATCTTGGCTGTATTTGGTTCGATCCCGGGTGAGTATATATATATATATATATATATATAAAGAGAGAGAGAGAGAGAGAGAGAGAGAGAGAGAGAGAGAGAGAGAGAGAGAGAGAGAGAGAGAGAGAGAGAGAGAGTGAGTGTGAGAGAGAGAGAGAGAGAGAGAGAGAGACAGAGAGAGAGAGAGAGAGAGAGAGAGAGAGAGAGAGAGAGAGTACAAAGGAGTACAAAGGAAGTACAAAGGAAATCAAGCAACAACAGGTCTAGTGACCCTTCTAGGTTGCTTGTCCTCCAAATCACTGAGGATCAAGTGTCCAAACAGTGGTTTAGAGTGGGTAAGGGAACATTGGAAAGGGAACTACTGCCCTGCCACTAACGTGGCAGGACTAGGAAGTTAGTAGGGGACATATGGGTTAGTAACTGAGGGGAGGATAAAGTTATTCATTTACAAACGCAGTCAGTCGCGGGTTTGATGCGAGATATTTGTCTAGGCGGAATTTAAATGAATCAACGGTGCTGCAGTCTATAACGTCTCGGGGAAGCCCATTCCACAAGTTGACAACTCGATTGAAGAAGAAATTCTTAGATTCGTGCGAGGTAAAAGATTTACCAATAATTTTGCAACCGTTTCCCCGCGTGTAATTAGATTGGTCGATAGTGAAGTACTTACTACAGTTCATATTGTCGATGCCTTTGATGATTTTGAACACTTGAATTAAGTCGCCTCTTAATCTGCGCTGGGTTAAAGGAAATAGATTTAATTCTCTAAGACGCTCTTCGTATGGTTTGTTCTTTAGGCTAGGTATCATTTTGGTAACTCTACGTTGAACTCGTTCTAGCTTGTTTATATCTTTTTGGTAATAAGGGCACCAGGATTGAACGCAGTATTCCAGAAGAGGGCGGACTAAGGAATTGTAAAGGGTTAGGATAACTTCTTTGGATTTATGCTCAAATTACCTGCCTATAAAGCCAATTATTTTGTTTGCCTTCTTAACAACTTCTGAACATTGTTGACTCGGTTTTAGGTTACTCGATATTGTTACTCCCAGATCAGTTTCTCTGTTTACATTCTTAAGCTGAGTGCCATTCATCGAATAGTTTTGCTTTCTCATTTAGGTATCCGACATGTAGTACTTTACATTTATCCGCATTGAAACTCATTTGCCAAATTTGGGCCCAACATGACAATTTATCTAGATTGTGTTGCATATCGTCCAACTTGTTCTTTTGAGAGTACGCTATTTGCAATTTTTGTATCGTCAGCAAATTTTGAGATTGTGCAGGTGAGACCCTCATCTATGTCGTTGATGTAAATTAGAAAGAGAATTGGTCCTAGTACCGATCCCTGGGGTACCCCGCTACTTACATTGGTCCATTTAGATGCCTTACCGTTTATGACTACCCTTTGCTTTCTGTTGCTGAGCCAATTTTCTATCCATTTCAACACACCGTCTTGTATTCCATGCGCTTTTAGTTTTTAGCAGTAAACGTTTGTGGGGAACTTTGTCAAAGGCCTTTTGAAAATCAAGGTATATAATATCTACAGCTTTACTCTCATCGTAGAGGTTGAGGATATCGTGGAAGAAGTCTAAGAGGTTTGTTAAACAGGAAACGTTTTTTACGAAAGCCGTGTTGAGTATCTTTAAGTATGTTATTTTCCTCTAAGTGATTTACGAGTCTGTCTCGTATGACCGTTTCTAGCATTTTACATACAAACTGAGGTTAAGCTAATTGGACGATAGTTACTGGGTAGGGATTTGCTGCCTTTTTTGAATATCGGTGTTACGTTGGCTAGCTTCCACTGATCAGGCATAGTTCCAGACTGCAAGGATTTATTGAATAGTAATGTCAGTGGTTTGGAGAGCTCATTCTTAGCTTCCTTTAGAACTCTAGGCGAGATTGTATCAGGTCCTGGCGTTTTATTTACCTTGAGTTTTATCTAAACAATTCAATACTTCTCTCTCAGTAACGGTGATATTGCTTAGAACATCTGAATTATCAATCTGAATCGGCGATGGTGTAGGGATATCACTGAGGTCTTCTGTTGTAAAAACTGATGCAAAGAAGGTATTGAGGGCATTACTCATTTGTACTTCGTCTTTGGTGTATTCTCCATTTTCATCGACTAACGGTCCAACAGTTGAAGTAACTACTTTTTTCTTTCTGATATAACTATAGAATTCTTTCGGGTTTGTTTTTACTTTGATTCGCAATATGTAACTCTAAGGTCTTTTTACTTTGCTTAATTAACTTTTTGGCTTTGCGTCGTAGCTCTACAAATTTCACCCGTTCTTCGTCATTTTGTGAGGATTTTAATCTATCATTAGCAAATTTTTTTTAGCAAGCAGGCAGTTTGAAATATCTTTATTCCACCATTTGGGCTTATTATTATGGCCTGGACGCCGTATTTTCGATGGTATGCAGTCTTGCACTGCTTTTAGGTAAGTGGTTTCGAATAACTTCCAAGATGTATTTATGTCGTTATTGTTAATTAAAAAGCTCCAGTCAGTTTCTTTAAACATAGCTCTAAGTTTATGGAAGTTTGCTTTCTTGAAATTAGGGACTTTTTCGATGCTACTATTTGGTTCGTTACTAGTAAACTTTAAAGTGAAAGTTATCGTACGATGGTCGCTGTTACTGAATTCATCACCAACATTCAAATTCTCTATCAATTCTTCTTTTGTTGCAAGTACAATGTCAAGAACGTTATTACCACGGGTCGGCATTCGAACAAATTGATAAAGCGAACTCTCTTGCAAGTTCGTATACAAGTCATGTCCGGAGTGTGAAGTAAGAGTATCGCCCCACTTGGTCACAGGTAAATTAAAGTCGCCAAAAATTACGGTATCTTGTGAGTTACTTACATCTGCAATTTGTTCGTAAATTTCTCGGTCAGTTTGCACTGATTGAGCTGGAGGTCTGTATATTAATGCAAGTATTATTTTTGTACCTTTATTATTCTTTATTAGCACAAAAGATGTGTCGACGTTCACAATTTGAGGTTTTGACACGAGGGTCGGGTTAAGACTTTCTTTGATATAAAATAAAACGCCACCTCCATTTTTATTTATTCGGCTGTTCTCAAACATTACATAACCGGGAAGTGAATACTCTGCTAAAAAGTCTCTATCTTGTGTATTGAGCCAAGATTCTGTTATGCCAATCACATCATAGAGAGAGAGAGAGAGACAGAGACAGAGACAGAGAGAGAGAGAGAGAGAGAGATACTGTACTGCATTATGCATTGTCCAATTGTTCTATACACTGGAGTTGTTCGAGGCATTTTACATATAGTGGCTATGAGCAGTCTTTCCTAAGCTGCATAAAATTACATGATGTCAGCCTGCATATACCGAAAATACATAATCGTGCTAAAGGAGTTCTGACCCTATCAACCCCTCCAACTAAAAAAATAACCACGCTCCTCAAATCTCAACTACATACCCTACATTCCACATTCCCCTCTCCAAAAATCCACGAACCCGGCCCTTCACCTTCCACAAACACGCCCGCTCCCAACTTCACCTCTCCCCCTCATCTCCTCTTCCCCTATCCTCCTCCCCTCTTCCCCCATCCTTCCCCTCCCCCTCCCCCCTCCTCCTCGCACATCATGCACATGCAGCTTTTCAAGACCAGTTTATGGTAGCCCACCTCGTTTTGTTTTCTCTTTCTCTCCCTCTCTCTTTGGCTTGTATCCAATCGGCCCCATTCAGCCTACTGTTTTAAGATATTTACCCCCATCAGGTGTCAATATTTTCCTGGCGAGCGGTAGCGAGCCAGCATATTCATATATTTGTTTTGACAGCAAGCTAAATTTGTACATTTTTCGATAGAAAATTTCTCCGGCGAAGCCTGATTTCTCCATACAATGCTGGCTCGCTATCGCTCGCCAGGAAGAAACGACACCTGGATAGGGATAAACGTCTTAAAACAGTTGGATGAATGGGGCCGAATGGATACAAGCCAAGGAAAGAGAGAAACGGAGAGAAAGATAAAAAATAAACCGGTGACCCCCCTTAAGAACGTTTCCTGCATGTCAATGATTCCTGGCAATTTCTCACCTGTGGTCCTTGCGGCACAGACAAAGGATCCATTGCAACGCTCGCTTCTATTGCCTAAAATATTGCATTACTGATGTGATCTTTATCGCTAGAAAATGTGGAGAAAATCTGGCTAAACTTATACAGCTTCTGTCAGTATGATTGCATATATGTCAGTATATCCACAATATATCTCAAAGCCATATTAAACGATTTTTTTTTTTTTTTTTTTTTTTATGCAAAATGTGTCCAACCGACTCCATTCAACCACCGTCAAGGTGATTAAGTTATGACAAAAATTTGATGATTGCCGATATATGGGTCGTATACCAATATATATTGTCATAGTATGCTCGGTCCAAATCAGAACCATAAACATTGTCATTATCGAGAAAAGCTGATTGATGATTATGGTTGCAAAGAAATACGTAAATATGTCCTTCAACAGAGAATACAGTGATTTAATAAGTGGTAAGAGAGAGTTACAAGGAATTACAAGAAGTTACAAGAGTTACAAGGAATTACAAGAAGTTACAAGACATACAGTAGTATCTCAACACTGTGTGGTCCAATATAGATACTTAACATGTTAAAACATGAACATTAAATTGAAACTAAAGTAGATAAACGAAATACGTTCAATTTCGATAGTGTGTTTTTCAAGCTAACGGTAAATTGACATGCTCCTATTATGATTACTCGCTATTACACAATCTTTGCAACGAAAAATGTCGTTAATAATATAAACTTGGCATCATTGTGTTCGGTGTATATAGTAATTTCACCTTTTTTTCGTAGAAGCATCGATAAACCGGGTGCCAAAATATGCTATTCTCCACCAGATTAAATACTTAACTTTAGAAAATCTTACCTTGTCGTCAGTTTAACTCGATGAAACACTCCGTAGCCAACACATACCTGCAACACAAACCAAGGCACATTAGTACAACTGGCTTGAAAGAAGTAGAAAGACAAAACAACAAAGACAACAAAACATTAGGTCATTATTGCAGTAGTTGATTAAGCATTAACAGGTTTTCAGTAATATAATAAAGCAACAGAATTTGTATGGAGGAGTACAAAGGAGTACAAAGGAAATCAAGCAACAACAGGTCTAATGACCCTTCTAGGCTGCTTGTCCTCCAAAACACTGAGGATCAAGTGTCCAAACAGTGGTTTAGAGTGGGTAAGGGAACATTGGAAAGGGAACTAGGCTACTGCCCTGGAACTAATGTCCGTGGCAGGATTAGGAAATTAGTAGGGGACAGATGGGTTAGAGGAATGGGATAGAGGACTGGAAGACAACACACCGACAGACAAAGACAGACAGACAGACAGACAGACAGACAGACAGACAGACAGACAGACAGACAGACAGACAGACAGACAGACAGACAGACAGACAGACAGACAGACAGAGAGAGAGAGAGAGAGAGAGAGAGAGAGAGAGAGAGAGAGAGAGAGAGAGAGAGAGAGAGAGAGAGAGAGAGAGAGAGAGAGAGAGAGAGAGAGAGAGATAATAATGACAAAAGGAGCGAGAGGGGAGACAGAAGGGAGGGACAATCCGATTCGCTCCATCACCGATTCGCCACACTTTTTTTGTTTTTGAGTAGCCAAGAGGAAGGTCAATCTATACATGTGATAGATAGCCTTGGTGTCGCCTGCAGACCAAACACTTCGATCTGAGGGACTCACACTCTCTCTCTCTCTTTAAATTGTTGAGTGAACTGTGCATTTTTATATTGGTAGATTCTAGATTGTCTTATTTGAATCAAAGGGTTAAAGATGATCTCAGTTTTCCCCTAATGTGAAGGTCTTTTCTAAGTTGAATATATCGCCTACAGCTAACTATCACTATAATAAGTATCGGCGTCATTTGATTGAACGGGATAACCATTACTGGATACCTGTTCTTAACATTTAAGGGGGGTCACCGTTTTGTTTATCTTTCTCTCCTTTTCTCCCTTTCCCTGGCTGGTATCCATTCGGCCCATTTCAGACAACTGTTTTAAGACGTTTATCCCCATCCAGGTGTTGATTTCCTTCTGGCGAACTATAGCGAGCCAGCATTGTATGGAGAAATCCGGCTTCGCCGGAGAAATGTTTCTATCGAAAAATGTACAAATTTAGCTTGCTTTCTAAATAAATATATATATACTGTTATGCTGACTCACTCCGCTCTCCGGAAAATATTGACACCTGGATGGGGTGAACGTCTTAAAACAGTAGGCTGAATAGGGCCGAATGAATACAAGGCCAAGAGGAGAGCGAGAGAAAGAAAAAAAGCACATTTAAATGTGTGCCTTTTTCTACCGCAAAGGCACACATTTAAATGCACAAATATTCGAAGGTGGGGGTTGGGGAGTCTTTGCAATTTTCAGGAGGTTCTAGGAGGAAGGCCAAAAATAATGAAAATAAAAAATTAATAAAACTATAACAAAAAATACTATATTACTACTACTAATAATACTAAATACTAAACTAATACTAATACTACTACTACTAATATACTAATACTAATACTAATAATACTACAATAATACTAATAATAATATAATACTAATACAATATAAACTAATATACTACTACTAATACTAATAATACTATACTAATAATATACATAATACTAATAATACTAATAATAATACTACTACTACTAATAATAATACTAATACTAATAATACTACTACTACTACTACTACTACTACTATACTATACTACTACTAATAATAATAATTAAATAATAAATAAAATAATAATAATAAGTGACATCTACTATCACTGAAAATAGGTGAAGTAGAACATTGCAACAGTGTAATGTGGTTTTGTACACTAGGTGAAGTAGAACATTGCAACAGTGTAATGTGGTTTTGTACACTAGGTGAAGTAGAACATTGCAACAGTGTAATGTGGTTTTGTACAATAGGTGAAGTAGAACATTGCAACAGTGTAATGTGGTTTTGTACAATAGGTGAAGTAGAACATTGCAACAGTGTAATGTGGTTTTGTACAATAGGTGAAGTAGAACATTGCAACAGTGTAATGTGGTTTTGTACAATAGAGAACACATAAACTGTAACCGAAATGTGCATATACATTTGTGATTATGATAATTATTATGCAAATGAATTCAAACATTTTGTTCAAACAGCACATCACATGATACATAGTTTAACAGTGTTTATAATGCTTTGTATTTATGAATATGTAATATTAAATATTTGTAATGTAATAGTTATAAATATATTCCAATTGTTGTAATGCAGATATAAAGACACACAAGGAATGTTCATATTATAATTATTATATTATATTATATTATATTCATATTAAGGACCTACGTTTCTCTAACCCGTTCCGTACCAGGGACGTTCTTTTTATCCTATTCTGGCAGCTAGTATTCCATTATATTCAGCTTAGGGAGGACCTCTAGCAATAATAAGGCTACAAACTATCTCTACCAACCCTTTTAACTACTACAGATCCTTCCTAAGCTGTCTAATATCGTCTAAAGAAAGTTAGAATCAATTATAACCCACGGCGCTGGTATTCAAAGGGTTAATACAGACAAAAGATAGTGTATTCACATTTTTCGAGCCATATACCATTTATTGCTCTAAGTTACGAATTAAAGATACATACCAAACTTTTCCCGACTCATATTACCATATATCGCCCCCAAAGTATCCATTTTCCCGACTCATTTTACCATATATCGCCCCCAAAGTATCTATTTCCCCGACTCATTTTACCATATATCGGCCCCAAAGTATCTATTTTCCCCGACTCATATACCATATATCACCCCAAAGTATCCATTTTCCCGACTCATTTTACCATATATCGCCCCAAAGTATCTATTTTCCCGACTCATTTTACCATATATCGCCCCCAAAGTATCTATTTTCCCGACTCATTTTACCATATATCACCCCCAAAGTATCTATTTTCCCGACTCATTTTACCATATATCGCCCCCAAAGTATCTATTTTCCCGACTCATTTTACCATATATCACCCCCAAAGTATCTATTTCCCCGACTCATTTTACCATATATCGGCCCCAAAGTATCTATTTTCCCCGACTCATTTTACCATATATCACCCCCAAAGTATCTATTTTCCCGACTCATTTTACCATATATTGCCCCTAAAGTATCTATTTTCCCGACTCATTTTACCATATATCGCCCCCAAAGTATCTATTTTCCCGACTCATTTTACCATATATCACCCCCAAAGTATCTATTTTCCCGACTCATTTTACCATATATCGCCCCCAAAGTATCTATTTTCCCGACTCATTTTACCATATATCACCCCCAAAGTATCTATTTTCCCGACTCATTTTTACCCTTATCACCCCCAAAGTATCTATTTTCCCGACTCATTTTACCATATATCGCCCCCAAAGTATCTATTTCCCCGACTTTCCGACCAGCAATATCTTTCCCCCTTAGAGGTCAATTAAGGAGGTACTACTCACTTTTTCTGGACCCCCTTCTCCCTCATGTTTAGCATATTAGCTTTGAGGTTTTAAGACGTTCGTTCCGGTAGTTTGGCGAATTTGAGACCTATTTCGCCTCTTTTTTTGTTTTTAATATGAAAACCTTTCGTGCCCTTTTGTGTCGGTTTTTTCCTGGCGAGCGATAGCGAGCCTCTATTTTTAGAAGGAATCGGCCTTCGGCCGGGACATTTTTCTAAAGAAAAATTTACAAATCTATCTTGATATGGGGTCTAGGGGGTGTTTTTCTAAGCTTGATGGAGATCTAGCGAGGAAATTATAAATAAATAAATAAATATATAGACAAAAGCCAAGCACTACCCCCTTAATATCTCCCCCCCTCCCCCCCCCCCTTCTCTTAGAGGTCAATTAATATGCCCCGGATGATTCCCTGGAGGGGTAGTTTGTTACGGGCGCTGCAGTACATAGAGGCTGGACAACTATACTGTACCTTGTTCCAAATACCTAAGCCAGAACTCGATCGTGAACCTTAACCTCTGAAACTCAAAAAAGGCTAGAGCAAATAGGCTATACATGGGACAACTATACCCTGTTCCAAATGGGTTATACATGGGACAACTATACCCTGTTCCAATTTGGTTGGTCAGAAATCGTAAACACTAACCTCTGTAACTTAAAAAGGCTAGAGCAAGTGGGCTGTATACTACATATTTCCACACCTATTCCCTGGCTGACCCTTCCTAAATGGTAGA
>CM064528.1:3616149-3641149 GCA_032716605.1 Paralithodes platypus
CTACTGTTATTGTTGTTGAATTTGGTTATTGTTTTTTTTTGTTGATGTATGTGTTCTTCTAGTGTACTTTCCTCTGGCCACCTCTTTTCGTCTCACTATATATAGTTATATATATATTTTTTTTTACTGTTTCTCAATATTGTTTCTGTATATTATTTTGTTGGCATGTTTTCTTCTTCGCAGCAATTAGTTTATCTTTGGCACTCGCTTTAGTTTGTAATGTCCATCTAATTGTCCTTCTTTCTCACTATTCTCTCTCTCTCTCTCTCTCTCTCTCTCTCTCTCTCTCTCTCTCTCTCTCTCTCTATCTATCTCTATCTTGCTCTCCTCTATATCTCTCTCTCTCTCTCTCTCTCTCTCTCTCTCTCTCTCTCTCTCTCTCTCTCTATTTCTATCTATCTATATATCTCTATCTATTTATATCTATCTATTTATATCTATCTATCTATACATCTATCTATCTATCTATTTTTTCTTTTTCTTTGTTTAATCTGGTGAATTTGTACTTTGTCCCATTGAACTAGAAACTGTCTTTGGGAGTTGATTGACTGAGAGTAGGTGTATAGTTTGTATGTCGGGTAGAGTTATTCGGACTCGCCAACATCAACCCATCAGCTCAAAGTAGACTTTATCGGACTCGCCAACATCAACCCATCAGCTCAAAGTAGAGTTATTCGGACTCGCCAACATCAACCCATCAGCTCAAAGTAGACTTTATCGGACTCGCCAACATCAACCCATCAGCTCAAAGTAGAGTTATTCGGACTCGCCAACATCAACCCATCAGCTCAAAGTAGAGTTATTCGGACTCGCCAACATCAACCCATCAGCTCAAAGTAGAGTTATTCGGACTCGCCAACATCAACCCATCAGCTCAAAGTAGAGTTATTCGGACTCGCCAACATCAACCCATCAGCTCAAAGTAGAGTTATCGGACTCGCCAACATCAACCCATCAGCTCAAAGTAGAGTTATCGGACTCGCCAACATCAACCCATCAGCTCAAAGTAGAGTTATCGGACTCGCCAACATCAACCCATCAGCTCAAAGTAGAGTTATCGGACTCGCCAACTGATATCAACCCATCAGCTCAAAGTAGAGTTATCGGACTCGCCAACATCAACCCATCAGCTCAAAGTAGAGTTCTCCACTTCAAAGGCACCATGATTAACCCTTTTAGCACACTGACGACCCCTTTTTACCATAGATTCCGGCTAATATTAAACGATTGCATGCAGGCTTAAGGGGAGATGGGCCGGTTTTCTGGACCACTTTCTCCCCCATGTTTAGACCCATTAGTTTTCAGATGTTAAGATGTTTGCCCCATTAGTTAGTCGATTTTCAGACCTTTCGTCCCATTTCTTCGGCAATATTTCGTGCTATTTAGGTGTCGGGTTTTTTCCCTGGCGAACGATAGTGAGCCTGTAATGTTGGAAGACTCGTCCTTCGGCCGGGACATTTTTCTACCGAAAAATGTTCAAATTAATCTAGAAGGTGGATCTAATGGATGTTTTTTTTTAAATTTGATGGAGGTCTAGGGAGGAAACTAGAAAAATAATGAATACAAAAAGTAAACCATCCGCCTTAGGAACGCTCTATGTCGTTCAGATGGTTTATTGAGATAGTATTTACCCCTTTCAGTCCTAGAGGTAGATTTTAGGATTACAAAAAATCTTCCACGATAATATACCCTTAGAGAGGTACATGGGTAGTAACAAACCCAGCTAATAATAAAGATTGAATGGTAAATTATTACTAATATACCCACATTTTGTCTATACCTATATTATTTGACCATTGATTTGTTTGCAGTTTGAGCTAAGTTACTAAATACGAATCATTGCAAAAAAACAAAAAACATTTTTTTTTTTTTATGATAGGTATACTGTATATATAATACCTAAAATGCACGAACCTCCGATGGGTGGTATACAACATGGGCGCCAATGTTGGGAAGTTGTCTTGATTCCCCCTTACATTAACCTGGTGAGTCGGCCCAACCCTGTGTGTAGCCCTGTGATCTTAATTAGAGGCCGTGTTTACATCATTGTGCTACCTGTTTCGGTCTCGACCTGGCCACACAGAGAGAGAGAGAGAGAGAGTGTGTGTGAGAGAGAAAGTGAACCGGGCACGAAGTATAAGATAGGTCCTATATCTTGCAGCAGAAATGAAGGCAGGAAGGAAGGAAGAAAAGAGGGAGTAGTGGGGGAAGGAAGGAAGGAAGGAAGGCAGGAGTAGCAGGAAGAAGGAAGGAAGGAAGGGAGGGATGCAGAAATAAAGGAAGGAAGACAGGAAGAAAGAAATAATGGAAGGAAGAAAAATAGGAAGAAAGGAATGAATGAATGAATGAAGGAAGGAAGGAAGGAAGGATCAGCGGGTAGAAGGAAGGGTCCGACGACTGCGATAAGATAAGGGAGAGAGGAGGGGAGGAATATGTTATAGGGGTAGGAGTTTGGTGAATGAGAGAGAGAGAGAGAGAGAGAGAGAGAGAGAGAGAGAGAGAGAGAGAGAGAGAGAGAGAGAGAGAGAGAGAGAGAGAGAGAGAGAGAGAGAGAGAGAGAGAGAGAGAGAGCAAAGTAGTAAATTGTGATTAAAAAAAAAAAAAAAAGGGATGGGCGTTCGTAACTTGCAAAAGCGCTTATTGTATAGAGCAGAACAATAATAGAACACATTATAATCCAGTTTAAAATAGGAATACTATAGTTCATTGAAAAGAAAGTTAGACGCTTTTGTGCCGTTTAAGAAGGACCTATGTTATTCAGAGGGTTTATTGGAGATCGTATTTACTCATTTGAATATTAGAGGTAGATTATTTGCTATAAAGAAAAATATGGAGATTACATGTTTAAGGGGTAAATTCAGTTACAATTGTTAATAGATCAAATACGTTTATATAATTAGCACCATTGAGATTACTTGTTGATGGAAATTCGTATACATTAAATAGTATATATATATATTATTTATTGTTTTATTAACCCTCTCCGACATATTACGCGATTTTGAGCCAATTAGGGATACTTTAAAGCCTTTGTTACCATCAGGGGTATTTAGAAACCTTTAGTTTAGTTACTTCAACCTCTGCAGTTGTCTTTGAGTTAGCTGTGGGCAGAAAACTAATTTTGGAGGAGAGGTAATTATAAGAGTGAGAGAACTCTATTTCTTATTGCAAATCTGGCAACCTCTGCGTCATATGAGTCTGAAGGGGTTAAGATGAAATTATTTACATGAATCTGTATCATTAGTTATATTTGCATACTGAACAACATTATAGGTCAACGAATTGACCAGTTGCAAATTACAGGCTATAGGGAAGTTGGAGCTGTCGACATTGATATCAAGCAGAATTACCAGCTAAAATACGGTCGTAATACAGTTATCAAAGTTATAACACCAAATGCATCATACAGTACTTTCTATCCATCAGAAACCTACATTAGTATTGCATTTCTGTTGTATGTATGCGGCTCCATCTTCCTTATAGCCTGAAAATCGCAAGTGGTCAATTATGAGTGAATGTACAGTCACCCATAAATATTTCGTGGACCTTTAACCCCTTCTGTACCGGCGACGTCTTATTCATTTTATTATAGCTATATTGAGACGATTATATGTTAGGTTAAGAAGGATCTGTGTTAGTAAAGAGGGTTAAGTGAGATAGTTCGAAGCCCGTTGATTGCTGGGGGCCCTTTCGAAACTGAATAAAATCGTCTAATAGTAGTCAGCATAAAGTGAAAAAGACGTCGCGGTACAGAAGGGGTTAATATTTTCTTTGTCCCACAACAGCCAAATGGGATAATACGTACATTCAATTAAAATGGAAAGGAATTATATATTGTGCAGTATTATTAATAATGTATATATGCAAAATTACATATATGAATAAACATAATTTTGGATAATGAAAAGTATGAGAGATCCGCGAATGTTCAAACAATAGAAGTATGAGAGATCCGCGAATGCTCAAACAATAGAAGTATGAGAGATCCGCGAATGTTCAAACAATAGAAGTATGAGAGATCCGCGAATGTTCAAACAATAGAAGTATGAGAGATCCGCGAATGTTCAAACAATAGAAGTATGAGAGATCCGCGAATGTTCAAACAATAGAAGTATGAGAGATCCGCGAATGTTCAAACGATAGAAGTCCAAACTTTATCTAACAATAATGTCCTTAAGCATAAATGAGATCATTAACATTTACCAAACTCTGATATGCATTCATTAAGTTAAATATAAATTGCCTATGTGCATTTATTCATACAATATACCTCCTATTCATCCATATAATTACACATCTTAGTCATTTATTAATATACACAACGAAACATCATGATCATTCTTCTATGAACATGTTATATTACTAATAAATTGAGCGTCTCTCACAATAATAACAATGGAATGTTTATGAATGCTTACACATACAATATATATACTGTACAGTATATGCTATACTATATGATACTAGAGTAAAAATTAATGGGGTGAAATATAATACAAGGGAAACGAAGGAATACAAAGACAGAGAAGGGAAGAACATTAATATAACTTAGTTGTACATTAAGGGGAGGTTTTTAGTTTGGTCCCTAGATATCCTTCAAGCTTAAGATTACACCCCCTTGAGCCCCTTTCAAGATAAATTTGTACATTTTTCGGTAGAACCGGCTGAAAGCCGGTGCCTCTTAAATTACAGGCTCGCTATCGCTCGCCAGGATAAAATCGACACCTAAATGTCACGAAAGGTCTTAAAATTGATAGAAATGGGTTGAAAGTTATTAAAATCCTCAAAATAATGGGGCGAAAGTCTTAAAATTAGAAAAGCAATGGGGCTAAACATGAGGGAGAAAGGAGTCGAGAAAAAAAATCCCTCAAGTGGAAATCTCCCCTTAATACAATAGCAAAATTAATAGACTATAATATTTTGCCTTAATAATCTATTAATACTTGACTTTAGGCTTTGGTTCTCGGAGATTGGCCTGTAAATCTGATTAGGTAAATATAATACAGATTTTAATCAGCCTTCATATATATACAGTATACATAACAGTTTTTGAAAGTAAACATTATTATATCTAATGTATGGTCTTGTACGCCACATGTGGAAACTGTAGCCCCTAGCATCTTGTAAATTATGGAGGGCTGGACAAACGGGTTATACATGTCCACGCCTATACCATGTTGGACTCTTCCCAAATTTTAGAACACCTGTATGTCAGATGGATTATTCAAGTTATTTTCGAGTTATGAGAGCATGAGGGTCGTAATTTCTAGCCTCATCGTAATGAACAGACTATAATGAGAAGACGAGGGCACTATGGAAATTAATGCTTGTAATAATTTCTATAACTATTAGATTATCTATTAAGGGGGGTGGGCGTATTTATTTCATTATTTATGTTTCTTTTTTATTATTTTGTTAGCTTCCTCCCTAGACCTCCATCAAACGTAAAAAATGCATCCATTAAATATATTTTTAAATTTTTCGGTAAACAAAAAAATTGTCCTGACCGAAGGCCGGTTCTTCAAAAAATTCAGGCTCACTATCTTTCGCCAGGAAAAAAATCGACACTTAAATAGCACGAAAGGTCTTAATATTGACAAAGAAATGGGGCGAAAGGTCTTAAAATCGACAACCTAATGAGCCGAACATCATAAAATCTGAAAACTAATGGGGCTAAACATGAGGAAGAAGAGGACCAGAAAAACGGCCCATCTCCCCTTAAAGCTTCTATCTAGCACTCTTTGAACACTCTCCTAGGTTTACTGTTCTAACTGACGGGCCAAGTCTTTAACCGATCGTCCTTGTTTCGCTACATTGGAGGGATTTGTGGTTGGGGTGGGTCTTGAAATCGAGCTCTTAGTTGAATTGTTGGGGGGCAGCATTGGTCCTCTTTGGGGAGAAGTTACGTTGCCGCTCTGTGTCTTTACAAATTCTGTGTTTGAAGAACCACCTAAGCTTCTCCCCGTTTTCTTTAGAGGTGGCATCAATGGTACTTTCTTTTGGGAGTTGGCAGAATTACACGCGTGAGCATTTCCTGCCTGTGAATTGCGTGCGTTAACTGTGGATTTTGTATTACTAGCCATTATATTTGGAAGGTTTTTGCTACCATCATCAGTTTTTGAAGATGTATCCCTAGGCTTTGGAGGGAATTTTTTCGCTAACTGGGGTGGTGGTCCAGGTGCTGCTCTTGCTGGGGATGTCCGCTGTGGGGAGGGTTTTGACTTATTTGGCGGCATCATTGACACTTTCGGTTTAGTTTTCGAACTGTCGTTTCTTGAATCATTTCCACGAAGGTTGCCATTGGAATCCCACTTTCTAGTTGAATTGCTCTCTTTCTTACCATCAGCTTCAAATTTGTTTCTGTGACTGGCGGTTGTAGATAGCATATCTTGGCTCTTGTTTGGCTTTAAGGCAGGCATTGGAGGCGGTGGTGGTCTTTGTCCAGGTCGGTTTTGACCACTATGAATGACATCAGTGGACACGGAGCGATTGAAGGATGGATTCATATGGTCCGGCGGCGGCATCTCTTGCCTGGACGACCGGGATCCTACCAGAGGGTCCACCACGAAGCGACTGAGAGGCATTGACTTTTGGCTCCCAAAGCTTCTCGGCATGGACGTCTCTCGCTCAGGTGTGGTTTTCCGAGTCTGGGATATAGTTCGCTTGAATGCAGTAATCAAGCTTGTCATGGACATTTGCGAGGCCAAAGGTTTCTTCACGACACACTCCTCAACATCTGAGACACAGCCAGAGTCCACTGATAATGACTGAAAGTAAGTGGGACGATCTGATACCACTTCTTCAGAATTATGGTGGGGCACGAGGACAGTACCTGGCAGGTGGATTTTTCTACTAATATCGGGAGAACTCTTCGGCGTGATGCTGACTACTTCGGTCACTAACTTCTCGTTTGCCACACCCCAAGACTTTGTGTGAGAATCCTTCGAAAACTGTGGATCGGCCTGGCAAATCATGCTCTTCTGTTCTCCCTTGAAATGTGTTGCCTCCTTTTGGTGCTTGTGCTTGGAACTGATGGGCTTGACAGTCAATATCCAGTTGGTGAATTTGTCCATAGCCGGGCAGCAGCAGGAGTCGAGGCAGGAGGCGCAGCAGGGGTTAGTCTTCTGTCGGCCCTTGCGTTCCCACCAGGCCCTCAGCTTACCCCACAGGCAGCAGACAAGTATTACCACTCCGAGAAGAATGAAGGCCAAGATGAACGCGGCCTCCACCACAGGATCGAATACTGCAAAAAAAAGGGTCGACATTAAGGGGAGGCAAACCGTTTGTTTGGTCTATAAATTCATTTATTCATATATTTTTTTAGTTTCCTCCCTAGACCTCCATCAAGCTTAGAAAAACACCCCCTAGACCCTCGTTCAAGATAAATTTGTACATTTTTCGGTAGAAAAATGTCCCGGCTGAAGGCCGATTCCTCTTAAAATTGCAGGCTCGCTTTCGCTCGCCAGGAAATAATCGACACCTAAATGGCATGAAAAAGGTCTTGAAATTGACAACGAAATGGGGCGAAAGGTGTTAAAATCGCCAGACTAATGGGCCGAACGTCATATAATCTCAAAACTAGTGGGGCTAAACATTAGGGAGAAGGGGGTCCAGAAAAACGGTCTGTCTCCCCTTAAACAGAGGAATATTCACGTGAATATTGGCACAGCACAATGTATTTTTCGATACAAAGGGTATGTATTCATAATTATACTGACATTAATCTGGAGTCCTGGAAATATATGCATCAAAGTTCTATACGTTCTTTCTATGTCATGTCTTGAGTTATATACACTCTTTCTATGTCACGTCTTGAGTTATATACGTTATTTCTATGTCACGTCTTGAGTTATATACGTTCTTTCTATGTCACGTCTTGAGTTATATACGTTATTTCTATGTCATGTCTTGAGTTATATGCGTTATTTCTATGTCATGTCTTGAGTTATATACATTCTTTCTATGTCACGTCTTGAATTATATACGTTCTTTCTATGTCACGTCTTGAGTTATATACGTTATTTCTATGTTATGTCGAGTTATATACGTTCTTTCTATGTCATGTCTTGAGTTATATACATTCTTTCTATGTCACGTCTTAAATTATATACATTCTTTCTATGGCACGTCTTGAGTTTGAGCTTAAATATTTGGGGTCTTGAATATGGTAAGTGGCTTAAGGGGGGTGACCTGTTTTTGTTCTGTCCTTTTCTATCTTTCTCTGGCTTGTATCCATTTGACCCCATTCACCCTACTGTTTTAAGATGTTTATCCCCATCCAGGTATCAATTTTTTTACTGGTGAGCGGTAGCGAGCCAGCATATTTTTTATTTTTGTTTGACAGCAGGCTAAATTTGTACATTTTTCGATAGAAAAATGTCTCCCGGCGAAGCCGGATTTCTTCATAAAATGTTGGCTCGCTATCGCTCGCCAGGAAGAAATCGACACCTAGATGGGGATAAACGTCTTAAAATATTAGGCTGAATGGGTCCAAATAGATACAAGCCAGAGAAAGATAGAAAAGGACAGAACAAAAACAGGTCGCCCCCCTTAAGCCAGTATCAAAGAAGTGGCTTTTCCCTCCCCATATATCGTTAACTGAGGTAAACTAAATATATAAAATGTTCACTAAAGTTATAATAATATATTTTGTTATTTAGTTCCATACTCCAATATAAATGATTGCTGAACTGCTGCCGGAAATTGTAGAAGCAAATAGTTAGATTGCAAAATATGTAACCGAAATCTTGATAAAATTTGCCTTGTTGATTCCCCAAATAAGTTATTCTCGATAGTAGTTAGCTTGCAAAGTATATAATAACTATCTTGATATATATTACTTATTAATTCCTAATGAGTTATTGTTGAAAATATTTAGATTGCAAAATAATAACGAAAATCTTGATATAACTTACTGTATTAATTCCCTAATGAGTTACTGTCGGTAGTAGTTAGCTTGCAAGATATAGAACAACAATTTTGATATAACCTACCTTTTCATTCATAACCTACCTTTTCATTCATAACCTACCTTTTCATTCATAACCTACCTTTTCATTCATAACCTACCTTTTCATTCATAACCTACCTTTTCATTCATAACCTACCTTTTCATTCATAACCTACCTTTTCATTCATAACCTACCTTTGCATTCATAACCTACCTTTTCATTCATAACCTACCTTTTCATTCATAACCTACCTTTTCATTCATAACCTACCTTTTCATTCATAACCTACCTTTGCATTCATAACCTACCTTTTCATTCATAACCTACCTTTTCATTCATAACCTACCTTTTGCATTCATAACCTACCTTTTCATTCCATAAACCTACCTTTTCATTCATAACCTACCTTTTCATTCATAACCTACCTTTGCATTCATAACCTACCTTTTCATTCATAACCTACCTTTTCATTCATAACCTACCTTTTCATTCATAACCTACCTTTTCATTCATAACCTACCTTTTCATTCATAACCTACCTTTGCATTCATAACCTACCTTTTCATTCATAACCTACCTTTTCATTCATAACCTGCCTTTTCATTCATAACCTACCTTTTCATTCATAACCTACCTTTTCATTCATAACCTACCTTTTCATTCATAACCTACCTTTTCATTCATAACCTACCTTTTCATTCATAGCCTACCTTCGTCCATGCATATCCTACCTTCCTTCATTCATAGCCTACCTTCCTTCATTCATAGCCTACCTTTCTTCATTCATAGCCTACCTTCCTTCATTCATAGCCTACCTTCCTTCATTCATAGCCTACCTTTTCATTCATAACCTACCTTTTCATTCATAACCTACCTTTGCATTCATAACCTACCTTTTCATTCATAACCTACCTTTTCATTCATAACCTACCTTTTCATTCATAACCTACCTTTTCATTCATAACCTACATTTTCATTCATAACCTACCTTTTCATTCATAACCTACCTTTTCATTCATAACCTACCTTTTCATTCATAACCTACCTTTACATTCATAACCTACCTTTGCATTCATAACCTACCTTTGCATTCATAACCAACCTTTTCATTCATAACCTACCTTTTCATTCTTAACCTACCTTTTCATTCTTAACCTACCTTTTCATTCATAACCTACCTTTTCATTCATAACCTACCTTTTCATTCATAACCTACCTTTTCATTCATAACCTACCTTTTCATTCATAACCTACCTTTTCATTCATAACCTACCTTTTCATTCATAACCTACCTTTTCATTCATAACCTACCTTTTCATTCATAACCTACTCATTCATAACCTACCTTTTCATTCATAACCTACCTTTTCATTCATAACCTACCTTTGCATTCATAACCTACCTTTTCATTCATAACCTACCTTTTCATTCATAACCTACCTTTTCATTCATAACCTACCTTTTCATTCATAACCTACCTTTTCATTCATAACCTACCTTTTCATTCATAACCTACCTTTGCATTCATAACCTACCTTTTCATTCATAACCTACCTTTTCATTCATAACCTACCTTTTCATTCATAACCTACATTTTCATTCATAACCTACCTTTTCATTCATAACCTACCTTTGCATTCATAACCTACTACCTTTTCATTCATAACCTACCTTTTCATTCATAACCTACCTTTACATTCATAACCTACCTTTGCATTCATAACCTACCTTTGCATTCATAACCAACCTTTTCATTCATAACCTACCTTTTCATTCTTAACCTACCTTTTTCATTCATAACCCTACCTTTTCATTCATAACCTACCTTTTCATTCATAACCTACCTTTTCATTCATAACCTACCTTTTCATTCATAACCTACCTTTTCATTCATAACCTACCTTTTCATTCATAACCTACCTTTTCATTCATAACCTACTCATTCATAACCTACCTTTTCATTCATAACCTACCTTTGCATTCATAACCTACCTTTTCATTCATAACCTACCTTTTCATTCATAACCTACCATTTCATTCATAACCTACCTTTTCATTCATAACCTACCTTTTCATTCATAACCTACCTTTTCATTCATAACCTACCATTTCATTCATAACCTACCTTTTCATTCATAACCTACCTTTTCATTCATAACCTACCTTTGCATTCATAACCTACCTTTTCATTCATAACCTACCTTTTCATTCATAACCTACCTTTTCATTCATAACCTACCTTTTCATTCATAACCTACCTTTTCATTCATAACCTACCTTTTCATTCCTAACCTACCATTTCATTCATAACCTACCTTTTCATTCATAACCTACCTTTTCATTCATAACCTACCTTTTCATTCATAACCTACCTTTGCATTCATAACCTACCTTTTCATTCATAACCTACATTTTCATTCATAACCTACCTTTTCATTCATAACCTACCTTTTCATTCGTAACATACCTTTTTGATTCTCTAAAGAGTTACTATCGATGGAGCCGCCCAAGCCTTTACGCGAACAGTATGGGGGCGCGAAACCTGCGTCACAGTGGCAGTTCCCGCGGTTGTTACAGACCCCGCGACCGGAACACCCCGAGGCACACGCAGAGCCCTCGCCGCTTATCGCACGCACCTCCATGCACTGCTGGCTCACGCACATCTATTTAGGGGGAGATGGTCGTATTTATTTGCTTATTGTTATATTTTGTTTATATTTGTTAGTTTCCTCCCTAGACCTCCATCAACCTGTAAACAACACCCGTTTGATCCCCGTTCAAGATAAATTTGTATATTTTTCGGTAGAATAATGACCCGGCCGAAGGCCAGTTCCTCTTAAATTTTTGATAATTTTTGATAATTTAATTTGACTTTATATTGTCCTTGTCCCAATTTTGGTTTGTTTAGTTTGCAAGTTTTACATTTTAATTACAGGCTCGCTTTCGCTCGCCAGGAAAAAATTGACAACTAAATGGCACGAAAGGTCCTGAAATTGACAAAAATGGGGCGAAAGGTCTTATAATCGCCAAACTAATGGGCCGAACGTTATAAAATGTCATAGCTAGTGGGGGTAAACATGAGGGAGAAGGGGGGGGCCAGAAAAGCCAACCATTAAGGGGATCTTTACTTGATCAACTCTTCTCTGCATCAAGAGGCTAATTTATCGACAATTCATTTTAACTTATTCGATTTTTCTCTTCACATCAGAACACACAAACGAATAGAACACCGTTTATGTATACCATTTTTGTTATGAATTTCCGTTTATGTATACCATTTTTGTTATGAATTTCCGTTTATGTATACCATTTTTGTTATGAATTTCCGTTTATGTATACCATTTGTTTTTATTAATTTGTACAGTGTAGACGTCAGAAATATTTAGGGGAGCCTACCTTGCCTTCCCCACACCCCGCACCGTCAGGAGTGAGCCAGTGACTGCCGGGGATGGTGAAGTTGGCGATGATGTAGTTGCAGGTCTTGCCCTTTAAGGATGTCCATCCATAGGAGTACATGCCCGGCAGTTTGGGCGCCTTGGTAGGCTGTTGGAGGCAGTGCAAACTGCCGCACATCGCGTCACTGCACAAAGTTGGGAGAGGGAATAATTGTAAGAGACCTGACCAAAAGTATGTCCGCCTGTACCTGCCCAACATTCGAACTCGGGTACATTTGTTTGCGAGTCGAATGTACAGACGAGGTTGATAAGTGTTGTCAGATATTTCACAAAGTTTCGGACACCGACTAATATTGTGAGGGATAAGCACTTTTCCTAGTAACTATAAAGATACCAATACCACTTGTTGAGCGACAACCACTGGAATCTATGACAACACTTAATACCCCCGATTGTACTAACCTCTGCATCATTAGGTTACCCTATTTGAATGGAAATATGTAAACCCACGACTGACGTACTCCGATCATGCTGTTCAGATAGATAGAAGTTAGATAGATATATAGATAGATAGATAGATAGATCCTCATGCAATGTTAACGTATATATTCTTATACACTCACCGAATTAAGGGGAGGGCAGACCCATTTTTCTGGACCCCCTTCTCCCTAATGTTTCGCCCCACTAGTTTTGAGATTACAAGACGTTCGGCCCATTAGTTTGGCGATTTTAACACCTTTCGTCCCATTGCGTTGTCAATTTTAAGACCTTTCGTGCCATTTAGGTGTCAATTTCTTCCTGGCGAGCGATAGCGAGCCTGCAATTTTAAGAGGAACCGGCCTTCGGCCGGGACATTTTTCTACCGAAAAATGTACACATTTATCTTGAAGGAGGGGTCTATGGGCTGTTTTTCTGAGCTTGATGGAGGTCTAGGGAGGAAACTAAATACAAATATGAATACATGAATTAATAGACCAAACATGAATAGACCAAATATGAATAGACCAAACATGAATAGACCAAATATGAATAGACCAAACATGAATAGACCAAACATGAATAGACCAAACATGAATAGACCAAACATGAATAGACCAAACATGAATAGACCAAATATGAATACATGAATTAATAGACCAAACATGAATAGACCAAATATGAATAGACCAAACATGAATAGACCAAACATGAATAGACCAAACATGAATAGACCAAACATGAATAGACCAAACATGAATAGACCAAACATGAATAGACCAAATATGAATACATGAATTAATAGACCAAAAATGAATAGACCAAACATGAATAGACCAAATATGAATACATGAATTAATAGACCAAACAAACGGTCTGCCTCCCCTTAACTTTGGTCACGTACCTTTTGGAACACTTCTTGAGGTAATGTGTGGTGGTGGTGTCGGTGAAGCCGCAGTTACCTTCTTCCTTGCCCTGGACGTTGAGGTTCCGGTTGCAGGCAGGGTGGGCTACGGAGACCCCGGCACCCCACACCTGTAGGCACCGATCATCACGGCTACCACACCGGCCTTGGTAACAGTGACCCTGGAACACACACAAATTATATATATACCGGTATATATATATATATACCGGTATATATATATATATATATATATATATATATATATTCAACTCCTTCTTTAATTGGGACTTCTCTCAGCAGTTTAAGGGGAGGTTTTTAGTTTGTTAGCTAGACCTCCATCAAACATAAAATGACACCCTCTTTAGCCCCTTTCAAGATAAATTTGTACATTTTTCGGTAGAAAAATTTCCCGGCCGAAGGCCGGTTCCTCTTAAATTACAGGCTCGCTATCGCTCGCCAGTAAAAAATCGACACCTAAATGGGATGACAGGTCTTAAAAGTTATATAAATTGGGTGAAATGTCTTAAAATCGCCAAACTAATGGGGCGAACGTCTTAAAATCTCAAAAGCAATGGGGCTAAACATGAGGGAGAAAGGGGTCCAGAAAAAAATCCTCCAGGTGGAAATCTCCCCTTAATTTTACTCCATGTGTTGTGCACTTATACAATATGTTCATATAGTATTTATTATAGTATTTATTATAGTTTGCTTCACTCCACATTATATAGTTTGCTTCACTCCACATTATATAGTTTGCTTCACTCCACATTATATAGTTTGCTTCACTCCACATTATATAGTTTGCTTCACTCCACATTATATCCGCTTTTGCTTCTGTTTCATCATCTGTTTCTCAATATATGTGCAGGATGCCCGCTCCCTCTCTGCTGCCATTTGACAAGCTATGTTACTCCATGTCACTGTATGTATTCCCTGTTACTGTGTGTTTGTATGTGTGTGTGTATTGTTCAGTGTGTTTGTGCGAGTGTCAATATGTGTGTCATTGTGTGCATGTATGTGTATGTGTGTGTCTGTGAGTGTATGTCATTGTGTGTGTGTGAGTGTATATGTGTGTGTGTGTGTGTGTGTGTTATGATGGAAACTGCATTAAGGGGGAATGGTTCACTAAAAACCACTCTAAACCACTGTTTGGACACTTGATCCTCAGTGTTTTGGAGGACAAGCAACCTAGAAGGGTCACTGGATCTGTTGTTGCTTGATTTCCTTTGTATTCCTTTGTATTCCTTTGTATTCCTTTGTATTCCTTTGTATTTGGTCCATTTTTTCATTTATTAATTATGTTCTATTTTCATCCCTAGACCTCCATCAAACTTACAAAAACATCCATTAGATTCCCCTTATAGATTAATTTGTACATTTTTCAATAGAAAAATGTCCCGTCCGAAGGCCGCTTCTTCCAAAATTACAGGCTCACTATCGTTCGCCAGGAAAAAAGATCGACACCTAAATAGCACGAAAGGTCTTAATATTGACGGGAGGTCATAAAATCGACAAACTAATGGGGCAAACGTCTTAACATCTGTAAACTGTTGGAACTAAACATGAGGGAGAAAGGGGTCCAGAAAAACGACCCATCTCCCCTTAAACGATTGTCCCACCCAGAAAAAAGAAACTGCCTCGTATCTAACCTTGCCCTCCAAACAGTCCGCTCCGTCCCCCTTGTAGAAGTTGCCTGGACAGTACTCAGAATCCCCGGTACAGAACTCCGGCAGGTCACAATCGCCGGCGATCGCCCTACACACTAAACCGGTGCGACTTAGCTTGCATGTCTGGTGAAAAAAAAGAGAAACGTTAATAATACATACCGGTAACTAAAGAAATACATAAATATATATATATATATATATATATATATATATATATATATAAATATATATATATATATAATATATATATATATATATATAAATATATATAGTATATATATATATATATATATATATATAATAATTATATATGTATATATATATATACGGTATATATATATATATATATATATATATATATATATATATAAAACATAGATGATGATGGCAGAACTCTTGGTTATCAGTATCTGCTCCAAATGGTCGATTTTTTACGTTTAAAAGCCCTCTGGAGCCTATGATATGGGTCCAAATTAATTTTGAATTATGCCAGTGCATTCCCTTAAGCCTACGGATTCCATAGATGGTCGCATAATTAATCTGCGACTCCTCACTATGCCATAATCAAAAATAGTTTTTCAAAAATTGCCTTAAAATATATATTTCTAAACATGATCAGAGTGAAATGTATACGACCTCATTACCTGTGTAACCAATTTACAGGTAAGAATAATATTAAAATCATCTTCAAATTGTCTAAATGATAGTCAGAATAAATTTAAAACGGCCTCCTGTCAAACCTGGGTATCACAGCAGGAACCGGAAGCACAGGTAACGTTGCCAGCCAATTTGCAGGTAATACTAATAATAGAATCCCCTTAACCCATTCAGTCTCAGGGGAGGTCCTTTTGTATCATATTCTGGGAAATATTAACCGATTTTATTTAGCTTAGGAAGGACCTCTTGCAATAATATGACTTCAAACTATCTCAACCTACCCCTTTTAACTACCCCAGATCCCTCCTAAGCTGCATCATATCGTCTAAATATAGCTAGAATGAAATATAGCGCACGTCGCCGGTACTCAAAGGGTTAAGATCGTAATAGTCGGACTGAAATTAAGGGGGGGGGGTAATTTTGTTTTCTTCTTTTTTCTCTCCTTTTCTCTCTTTCTCTGGCTTGTATCCCTTCGGCCCCATTCAGCCAACTGTTTTAAGACGTTTATCCCCATCCAGGTGTCGATTTCTTCCTGGCGAGCGATAACGAGCCAACATTGTATGGAATCCGGCTACGCCGGAGACATTTTTCTATCGAAAAATGTACAAATTTAGATTTTTGCTGTCAAAACAAAAGTATATATGTGCTGGCTCGATACCGCTCGCCAGGAAAATATTGACACCTGGATGTGGGTAAACGTCTGAAAATAGTAGGCTGAATGGGGCCGAATGGATACAAGCCAGAGAAAGAGAGAAAAGGAGAGGAAAAAAGCAGGTGACCCCCCTTAAAATGGACTCTTGCCAAACCTGGGTATCACAGCAGGAACCGGAAGCACAGGTAGCGTTGACAGCCAATTTACAGGTAATAATAATAATTGAATCCCCTTAACCCATTCAGTATCTGGGAGGTCCTTTTTTGTCATATTCTGGGAAATATTAGACGATTTTATTCAGCCTCGGAAGGACCTCCAGCAAAACTAAGACTACAAAACTATCTCAACCAACCCTTTTTAACTACCACAGATCCCTCCGAAGCTGCATCATATCGTCTAAATATAGCTAGAAGGAAATATAACACACGTCGCCTTAAAATCGTAATTAGTCAGAATGAAACTAAAATGGACTCCTAACAAACCTCCGTATCACAGCAGGAACCGGAAGCACAGGTAGCGTTGACAGCCAATTTACAGGTGTTGGCGATACAGCAGCGGTTATCGCAGAGTTCCTGGGGTCCGCAGTCACACTCCTCCCCGTCCTTCACTATGCCGTCGCCGCAGTTCCCTTTCACGTCCACCCGCTCCGGCACGTTTCTCAAGCACTCGAACCCGGCCCCCTGGAGCTCGTTTGCCAGATCCTGTTTACTGCAGGTGCTCCAGCTCATTTCCGGCCGGTAGCGGGTACTGTGAAATCAGATAGATAGATAGATAGATAGATGGATAGATAGATAGATGGATATATAGATAGATAGATAGATGGATAGACAGACAGACAGACAGATAGATAGATAGATAGATAAACGGTGTTCTAATTGACCACTTGCGAGCTTCAGGCTATAAGGAAGTTGGAGCCGTAAACATAGATATTCAAGAGAAATGCAAAGATAATGTAGGTTTCTGATGGATACAAAGTATGTTTCTATCGAAAAATGTACAAATTCATCTTGAAGGGGGATCTTGTGGATGTTTTCTTAAGCTTGATGGAGGCATAGGGAAGAAACTAAAATATAATACAAAGGAAAATATCAGAAGGCAATTAGATACACCCCTCCCCTCTAACCCCTTCTGTACCGGCAACGTCTTTTTCATTTTATTCTAGCTATATTTTGACGATTTTGTACAGCTTTAGAAGGATCTGTGGTAGTAAAAAGGGTTAAGTGATATATTTCGAAGCCTGAATATTGTTCGGGACCCATTTGAAACTGAATAAAATCGATTAGTAGTAGCCAGCATAAAATATAATATATGGATAACGTGCGTACCTGCCCGTGCCGGCCATGACACAGTACTTGCCAGGACAGTGACAGCCTAGGGTGTTCTCGGTGTGGTTCATGCCAAGGTTGTGACCCATCTCATGTGCCAGGGTCTGTGCCACCACGCCCACCGCCTTAGTGCTGTCCTGTACCACGCCCGCAGATCCGCTCGGGCTGCAGAGGTCACAGTCAGATTTTATTTAGGAGTACAATTTTATAAGTACACTTTGAAATACAATCAAGAACATGCATAAGGATACACCCATTCTAATCTTTGAACCTGTTAAGCTAAATTCTGAAGCATCTATAGACGCTCATGTGCACGCGCACACATACACACACACACACACACACACACACACACACACACACACACACACACACACACACACACATATATATATATATACTGTATAAATACATATACTCTCAGCCGGTACTCGTACCACGGACAGTCTGGACGAGAGTCCATGTTTTAATCAACTACACCACGGCGCGATAAAGAATAGTTAATCTTTTCTTATTTTATATTAAGGAGATTGAAAAATCCTACGTGGAGAAAGTATTCCATTGCATACACTAGTTGCTGGACCCATATTCCAGAGTACCATACACGGATTTTACAACTATTCCCACACAACTTGGGTTGAATTGATTGTATTTAAATGTCGCCCAGCCAAGCACGAGCGTTATATATATTTAGTATATCTCACAAGTACACAAGTGCTACTACTTGTTGTTACTCTCAACCGGGACTCAATCCACGGTCAGTTGGGAGGAGAGGCCATGTTTTAATCAGGTACACCACGCCGTGATAAAGAAGAGTTAGCCGTTTCCTATCCTGCATGGTGCTCTGCAATATTCATTCTACGATCCATGTATAAATTGGATCGTTTAAAGTCCTATTTAATATACGAACAAACCGTAAACTCAATAATAATAAGATGATATAACATAGTGGATTCAAGACTCCAAAATGTATAGCCAATACATTTGTTCATGTAAAGCCACCATGACAGAGTATAGTTGAGATAGGATCTGGAGGTGATATTAGGCAGGATGTTATTATGATGATGTGGAGAAGGTATCCTTTGTGTACGTGGTAAACAGGATAGTAGCTTATATACTGTATATATATATAGACTATAAGGTTCAATGTCATAATTATCATCTTCTCAATTCAACCCTTTGTCTCGTTCAAGGCTATCCAACTCTAACCTCCTTAGTAATGTATTCCAACATATCTATATATGTATAAATATATATATATATATATATATATATATATATATATATATATATATATATATTCTGTATATATGATAAATTTGTAAATTTTTCGAAAGAAAAATGTCCCGGCCAAAGGCCGGTTCCTCTTAAATTACAGGTTCGCTAACGCTCACCAGGAAAAATTCGACACCTACGTGACACGAAAATTCTTCTTATTGACAAGGAAATGGGACGAAAGGTCTTAAAATCGCCAAAGTAGTGGGCCGAACGTTGTAAAATCTGAAAACTACTGGGGCTAATCATGAGGAAGAAGGTGGCCCAGAAAAACGACCCACCTCCCCTTTTAACTCCACACGACCACCTACCTGCACATGCCGGACACCGTAGCGTAGCCAACAGTATCCCCGATAAAATTCACGTCCCTGGAATAAACATTACTTGGTGAATTAACACTATCTGGTGCAACGTCTCGGGGGTTAGTATTATATTAGTATGGAGGATTTTCATTGTTGTTGACATTTTCGATCAATGGATTTTTAGTCTTCCCCTAAAAATACTAAACAGAAAAATCCTCAGACCCCCATAAAAAAGTATATATACTGTATATATATACTGTGTATATATATATATATATATATATATATATATATATATATATATATATATATATATATATATATATTCGCCACTCAGACCCCCTTCAAGTTAAATATGTACATTTTATATTCCGGTCATAGGTTCAGGATTTGTGGCCTAGCTATTTGGAACAGAGTATATCATGGTGTTATTGTTGCTTCAATGTCATCTCTTTTTCAGCAGTGTTTTATATTAGTGTTTTATATTAGTTGTTGTTTTCTATAAATTATCCAACGTACTGGTACTTGTATTAATGACTGAGTAATAGACCAACCAAAGACATCAGCCAAATGACGCAAAATACAGCGAATGATAACAACAACAACAAAAATAACAACAACAATAATCGTGACAATAATAATACTGAACATAATAATAATAATAATAATAATAATAATAGAAATAATTAACATAATAATAATAATGATAATCATAATAATATTAATAAAAATGATAATAAAATAGAAATAATAATAATAATCATAATAATAATAGCAACAACTCACGTGACGAGCATGGTATTGTCGTTATTCCAATGCGGCTTCTCCTTCAATATCGTCTGGCGGTAGGTCTTGATGTTCACCAGGGTCTGTTGGTGGTCACTCAACACCGGTACCTCATCCCGGTCGTGCCACACTACCAAGCCGCTCAGTACCACCACGATACCCAGGGGACGGTACATCTGATCACGGTACACTCACTTAGAAACATGCGTGGACTCCCTATGTTGTTGTATGCGATTATAACTATATTGATTCATTTTTGGATGAAATTTGGTTTTCAATATATAGCATATATTTATATTGATGTTACAGATATACAGATATATTTACATAGATACACTGGCCACACAGACCTTACGATCCCTGCGAGGTGGACAGTACCTAATCCTAGTAGAAATAGCAGAGAGAGAGAGAGAAAGAGAGAAAGTACTTACCGCATTAACGATATTGACCATGGCCCTACACCTCGCCCTGGTCTGCGCCCCATGTCTCCGGTAGAAGCTGGTATCGGCGACCATAACCAACTCTACGAAGCGGGTTGCCCGCTCATTCCAGAAAGCCCCGCCCCTCAAAGCGCGGCGGCCCTAATTCCCAATCACAATAATCAATACACGCAAAATAGTTGACATAATGAATATAATACACCCTACACTATAAAAATATGAACTATATATCACATTGATAACATAGACACTAAATAAATACAGACAAATTTACAGAATGAATAATGTAAACCTTTGAACTCTCAGTCACAAATATACACATAAATCAGCTCAGAAAAGGTGACAAAAATATGATTAACACCCTTCCTGTAATAATATAAACACCTGTAATAATACAAACACCTGTAATAATATAAACACCTGTAATAATATAAACACCTGTAATAATATAAACACCTGTAATAATACAAACACCTGTAATAATACAAACACCTGTAATAATATAAACACCTGTAATAATATAAACACCTGTAATAATACAAACACCTGTAATAATATAAACACCTGTAATAATATAAACACCTGTAATAATATAAACACCTGTAATAATATAAACACCTGTAATAATATAAACACCTGTAATAATATAAACACCTGTAATAATACAAACACCTGTAATAATATAAACACCTGTAATAATACAAACACCTGTAATAATACAAACACCTGTAATAATACAAACACCTGTAATAATATAAACACCTGTAATAATATAAACACCTGTAATAATATAAACACCTGTAATAATATAAACACCTGTAATAATATAAACACCTGTAATAATATAAACACCTGTAATAATACAAACACCTGTAATAATATAAACACCTGTAATAATATAAACACCTGTAATAATACAAACACCTGTAATAATATAAACACCTGTAATAATATAAACACCTGTAATAATATAAACACCTGTAATAATATAAACACCTGTAATAATATAAACACCTGTGTCCTTCGGTTTATCTACTCATATTGTAAACAATATGAACGATTAGCAACAGCAAAATTAAGGGAGCCCACCGGTTTTTTCTCTTTCTCTCCCTCTCTCTTTAGCATGTATCCATTCGGCCCTATTCAGCCTACTGTTTTAAGACGTTTACCCCCAACCAGGTGTCAATATATTCCTGGCGAGCGGTAGCGAGCCAGCATATATATATTTTTGTTTTGATAACAAGCTAAATTTGTAAATTTTTCGATAGAAAAATTTCTCCGGCGAAGCCGGATTTCTCCATACAATGCTGGTGGAAGAAATCGACACCTGGATGGGGATAAACGTCTTAAAACAGTTGGCTGAGTGAGGCAGAATGGATACAAGCCAGGGAAAGAGAGAAAATGAGAGAAAGATAAAAACAAGCCGGTGACCCCCTTTAATAACTCTTCCTAAAGAAGCTTACCCTGTGAGAGGAATCATCGGCCGTCTGCTTGTGAGTCGCAGCCACACGCTCATTAGTTGTCTTCACTCCTGTTAACATCAATAGAATGTTTAACCCTTTTTGTACCGTCAATTCAAATGTCCAATTCTTTATAAATCCTCAATATTACTAGTTACTTAACACACTGGTTCGACGTCTGGTGTATTTTAGCATGTCCACCATGTCCCCTAGGTTAGCAAAACACCCTTCCCAGACTTCCTTCAAACTTCTTTAAAGTTACAGACTCGCTATCTCACGCCCACACAAAATAATCGACATATACATGGGGTGAAGCGTCTTAGTATATACTGTATATATATATATACAGTATATATACAGTATATATACAGTATATATATATATTTATATTCATAATTTTCGATGATTTGGATAATACCACAATAATAGGAAGTTAATTCGAGCTTCCGTCCTATCAGTAGTTAATCCGAGCTTCCGTCCTATCAGTAGTTAATCCGAGCTTCCGTCCTATCAGTAGTTAATCCGAGCTTCCGTCCTATCAGTAGTTAATCCAAGCTTCCGTCCTATCAGTAGTTAATCCGAGCTTCCGTCCTATCAGTAGTTAATCCGAGCTTCCGTCCTATCAGTAATTAATCCGAGCTTCCGTTCTATCAGTAGTTAATCCGAGCTTCCGTCCTATCAGTAGTTAATCCGAGCTTCCGTCCTATCAGTAGTTAATCCGAGCTTCCGTCCTATCAGTAGTTAATCCGAGCTTCCGTCCTATCAGTAGTTAATCCGAGCTTCCGTCCTATCAGTAGTTAATCCGAGCTTCCGTCCTATCAGTAGTTAATCCGAGCTTCCGTCCTATCAGTAGTTAATCCGAGCTTCCGTCCTATCAGTAATTAATCCGAGCTTCCGTTCTATCAGTAGTTAATCCGAGCTTCCGTCCTATCAGTAGTTAATCCGAGCTTCCGTCCTATCAGTAGTTAATCCGAGCTTCCGTCCTATCAGTAGTTAATCCGAGCTTCCGTCCTATCAGTAGTTAATCCGAGCTTCCGTCCTATCAGTAGTTAATCCGAGCTTCCGTCCTATCAGTAGTTAATCCGAGCTTCCGTCCTATCAGTAGTTAATCCGAGCTTCCGTCCTATCAGTAGTTAATCCGAGCTTCCGTCCTATCAGTAGAAGATTACTGCTTGTAGTAAACAGGAAGCCAGGTAATATTACTGCTTGTAGTAAACAGGAAGCCAGGTAATATTACTGCTTGTAGTAAACAGGAAGCCAGGTAATATTACTGCTTGTAGTAAACAGGAAGCCAGGTAATATTACTGCTTGTAGTAAACAGGAAGCCAGGTAATATTACTGTTTGTAGTAAACAGGAAGCCAGGTAATATTTTTGCTTGTAGTAAACAGGAAGCCAGGTAATATTACTGCTTGTAGTAAACAGGAAGCCAGGTAATATTACTGCTTGTAGTAAACAGGAAGCCAGGTAATATTACTGTTTGTAGTAAACAGGAAGCCAGGTAATATTACTGCTTGTAGTAAACAGGAAGCCAGGTAATATTACTGCTTGTGTAGTAAACAGGAAGCCAGGTAATATTACTGCTTGTAGTAAACAGGAAGCCAGGTAATATTACTGCTTGTAGTAAACAGGAAGCCAGGTAATATTACTGCTTGTAGTAAACAGGAAGCCAGGTAATATTACTGCTTGTAGTAAACAGGAAGCCAGGTAATATTACTGTTTGTAGTAAACAGGAAGCCAGGTAATATTACTGTTTGTAGTAAACAGGAAGCCAGGTAATATTCCACATTTATTTGGATTATAATTACTTATATGAATGTAATTAAAACCAAATTATGTGTTGATTTGGAAACCATATATGCATTTTTTATACTTTTGATTATTAGCAATTTACTTAATACACTCTAAGAACGAACACTAATAGTAAACAACAATGGAACACATGAGCATTGTTTTAATAGTTTACGTTCTAATTTGAATTAAAAAATATTTCAACCGAGTGTTGTCTTTTCGGAGCTCCACTGTTTCCCTCCATTATTTTGTAGATTTTAAAACATTTCATCCTATTACTTTGCGATAATAACACGCTTCACCCCATTCAGCTGTCGATTTTTTATTTCTGGTCGAGCAATAGCGAGCCTGTAACTTAGAAGAAATCGGCCATTGGCCGGGAAACTTTGCTACCACAAATGTACAAATTTACTTTGAAAGCGTTTTTGATAGGCATGTTAAATTTGAAGGAAGTATGGGAAGGCGTTTTGTTGGCCTATAGGACAAACTAAAACACGATTGCTCGAAAATGGTCAAAGCTAGCAAAATCCTCAATAATAAATTACCAAAATATCCTAATAACCCTCCAGAGGTCGGACCTGATAGGGTTAACGTGTAGGGAACTGCGAGACATGTGGGTTTTGTATAGTGATTTACTTATATGTGTATTTGTATGTGTATTTGTTTGTTTGTAGTAGTTCCTTTGGCTGCCTGGTCTAACAGCCCCGATTGCTTTGTTTGTTTGCTTGGTTGTTTTGTTTTATTTTGTTTTGTGTTTTTGTCTTGCTTTGCTTTGTTGGTTGTTTTTGTTTTGTTTGTTTCTTTGTTTGGTTTGGTTGGTTGGCTTGGTTTTGCTTTGTGTGTTTGTTTCTGTGTGTGTTTGTTTTTTGTTTGTTTGGTGGTTTTATTTTGTTGGTTTGTTTCGTTTTATTCGTTGG
>CM064528.1:3646149-3678649 GCA_032716605.1 Paralithodes platypus
GAGCCTGTAATTTAGGAGGAACCGGCCTTGGGGGGTTAATTGACGCTTGCTGAACCTCTAGGGAGATTAACAATTAAATTAACAATTAAAAAACAAAAAGTAAATATACAAACATTAAATAGATTGATAACTAAATAAATAAATATATATATATACAAAAAAGAAAATGTGCACTCAATCTATTCGGGCCATTATCGGGGGGGGGGGGGTGACTAATGTATGTTTTTAACCTTAGAAGATCCGATGATGCATTTTTTTCTGTTTCGTAGCTGTTATTAAACGATTGGTTTAGGTGAGGAAGGGTATATGGAAGTCAGAGGGTTAATCGGGATAGTCTTTACCCCGATAACTCCCCCAGATCCGTCCTAACCCTTTCTGTACCGGCAACGTCTTGTTAACTTTATTCTGGCTACTAGTATACGATTTTACTCAGTTTAGAAAGGGCCCCAGCAAATAACAGGCTTCGAACTATCTCACTTAACTATTTTACTACCACAGATCCTTCTTAAACTGCACAAAATCGTCTAAATATAGCTAGCATAAACTTACAAAAGACGTCGTGGGTACAGAAGGGGTTAAGCCATATGAAATCGCCTTACGATGGCCAGAATGTACTGTCTAAATGCGTCATAGGGTTCATCCTACGAACAATTATCTCTCCGCCTCGCACTGTTTCCGCCGGAAGTGATAGCGGGCATGTTATAGGAAGACATCATAAAACAGGAAGCATGATATTTTAGGAGAAATAGTATAATTTTCAAGTCAAATTAAGGGGAGGTGGGTCGGTTTTTGTGGCCCCCTTCTCTCTCGTGTTTAGCCCCATTGGTTTTTAGATTTTAGGACTTTCGGCCTATTAGTTTGGCGATTCCAAGATCTTTCAACCCATTCTTTGTCAATATTAGGACCTTTCGTGCCATTTATAGTAGGTGTCGATTTTTCCCTGGCGAGCGATAGCGACCCTGTAATTTGAGGAGGAACCGGCCTTCGGCCAAGACATTTTTCTACCGAAAAATGTACAAATTTATCTTGCAAGGGGGTTTAGTTTTTTTTTTTTTTGTAAGCTTGATGGAGGTCCAGGGAGGAAACTAGACAAATATTTAATAAATGAAAATATCGACCAAAAAGTGAACTATCCCCCCTTAATAGTGAAAGTGAAAGAACTACTACGCACTAGTCGGATATAGTATGAAAGGCCTAGTACAGTAATAGGAAATATACAGTCGGCCTAATAAGTCATGTCTCGGCACCAATTATGTTTTGATCAATAATTGGTATCAGCCATATTTACACATGATTTCTTCGTTTTCAGTGAGATATACCAACATGTTCCTACACTTACCCACCCTATTCAACATCTGACAGACATTAATACAGCACAGAGCGAGCCAAACGTAATGACAGCCGAGACATGACTTATTAGCGCCACCGTACATAATTTGGTGTGCATTAACTCTTTTAGTATCGGTGACGTCTTATTAATTAAATGTCTGCTACATATAGACGATGTTATTAATCTTAGGAAGGATAGAGGGTAGCTAAAAGGATTAATTGAGATAGTCTGTAGCCTTTGAATTGGTATACGCCCTTCCTAAGCTGGAGAAAAACGTCTACCATTTGGGCGAATATAATGAAAAGGAGATCACCGGTACTGAATGAGGTCAATTCAAGTTAAATGAATAGTGAACGGGAATACACTACACACTGTTTAATTTCATCTGACGGTAATTTAATCCCTTAGCAGCGAATTTCTCGATACTTAATTGAAAAATATGAAGTCACTATGTCTCTGCATCATATTAAGACCAAGTTTATATAATTAACACCATTTTTCACTACAAAATCTTCAAAATATCCGAGAAATCTTGATGGGAACTTTGCAATTTACCGTCAGTTGAAAAGAAACAGGGTATAGTGTGCTGTCACCGGATATAGTAGCCTAATTTAGTGATAGGAAACTTTATACTGTACTTAATGTGGTGTACATAATGTGGAGGTATTTTCTGTACCCCCTTCTCCCTCATGTTAAGCCCCATTAGTTTTGAGACTTTGTGACATTTACCCTATTAGTTTGGTGTTTTTTAAGACCTTTCATGGCATTGAGGTATTGATATTTTCCTGGCGATCGATAGAGAGCCTGCTTTTGTGTGTGTGTGTGTGTGTGTGTGTACGTGTACGTGTACGTACAGCGCACCGAGATATAGACAAAGAGAGTGCACGCTGTTATCTTGTGTTTAACCCTTTCAGTACCGGTGACGCCTTGTATATGTGATTTAGGCTTCATTTAGACGATTTTATGAAGCTTAAAAAAAATATAGAGTACCGGGTAGCTAAAATGATTAATTGAGATTGTCTGTAACCTTTTCATGGGTAGACGTCCTGCCTAAGCTGAATGAAATCGTTTACTAGTTGCCAGAATATAATGAAAAGGACGTAACCGGTACTAAAAGGGTTAAGCTGGTATCACACAAGCACTTTCCCTGCAACTGTCATTGGCAATTCTGATCTAGCATTGTCTAAAGTAATGTTGTTGTTTTCTATTCCAAGTACTTGAAATAACTGTATTCAAGTTTACTTTACGTTACCGAAAATTGCCTGTAAAATATCTCGTGTGATACCCTTTACCCATTCACCCTTATTACCTATGATTCTGGCTAAAGGTAGACGACTTTATACAGTTTAAGAAGGACCTATGTTCTTTAGAGGGATTATTGAGATCGTATTTAGCCCCTTTGAATCCTAGAGGTAGATTATAAGCCAAAGTAAAGCGCCTAATGGTAGCCCGAACAAGATGAAAATTACGTCATGGTGCTGAATAGGTTAAATCCAAGGTCTTTGTTAAACCCTACCTTGCTTATCTAGGGGTCTTCTTTCGGGAGAGTCGTCAGTCGTACCATTAGAATATGCCCCAGTCCTCATTTCGCCTGTGTTGACTTCATGATCTAGAACTCCCTCGTTAGGGTTTATGAGGAGTCTTTCTTCCGTCGCTGGCTCTTCCATTTGCTTCTCATTTTTGATACGTTGGTTTATGTCATTCATTTTGGCCTCCTTGCTTTGGTTTACCTCGATTCTCTGCGATGTAGGGTCTTCCTTATCCCCCTTTTCGATAAACTTGTCCGATTCGACCTCTTTAGAAATATTGTTCTTGCTATGTTTCACTGTATGGCCTTCCTGATTTGCATTTATAATTCGTGTATTGTTGTAATCGGGTTCGCCATCCTTAGTTACGTCATAATTACCTTTATTCTCCGTAGTAACTTCTAAATCTTCTTTGTCGAATGTATTTTTATTGTTGATCGGTATGTCCTTTCGACCTGCCTTTCCTTCATATTGTAATATCTCTTGCTTCGTCAGTACAGGCACAGCTGCTGTACCCCGAGTAGAATTCTCAGTATTATCGTGATTAGGCTCGTCTGTAGTCACTTTTCCGGGGTATGCTCGTGCCTCTTGGTTCGTCAGTATAACAGGGTCTGTATTTTCGCTGAAGGGCGCTGCTGTAGTAACGTTTGCATCGTCTCTTGATGTCTCTGGCGTCGCTGAAATAGGTACTTGGGCGCGAGATGAGGTTCCTTCGTTTTCGCCAACTGTCTCTGCAGTACTCACGTTTCCACTGTATTTACTAATCTCTTGGGTCTCCGGAATAGACACAGCGGCATTCCCACCAGTTGCAATACCTACATCTTGAAGGGACTCTGGTGTAGTGGAGGTGGAGGTGTGATACTCGTGAAGCTCTGAGGCTGAGGCGACAAGGAAGAGGCACAACAGACACCAGCTGATGAGAAGGGCCTTGGTGCCAGAAACCCCGTGACTTGTGTTCATTATGGCGGTGATAGAAATCCTTAAAGTGGGTCACATACAGTTATTCCTTTCCTCCATAATGTACTTAGTCGTCACAAGTTTAGGTATTTATGTCTTCGTGTGGGAAGTAAATAAACAAAGGTAGTTTACCTCAGAGATTTGTCCATAATTTGTCACCTTTAATTAAACCTATTCATTGCACTGAAGTCACAAATTGTAAACACTCTGCATTACAACTGGGAACTGTCTTTTGTTGATAGTTAATATAAATATCCGATATTATACTTGCAATAGGGACTCAGTAAGGAGAGTATGAATCAGATTATTATTCACTAGGTGCTCACTAGGGAGAGTATAAATGAGATTAATATTCACTAGGTGCTCAGTAAGGAGAGTATTAGTTAGATGAACATTCACTAGGTGTTCAGTAACGAGAGTATAATTCAGATTATCATTCACTACGTGCTTATGACTGAGATTATCGTTCACTAGGGAGAGTATTATTGATATTAACATTCACTAGGTGCTCAGTAAGGAGAGTATTAGTTAGATGAACATTCACTAGGTGTTCAGTAACGAGAGTATAATTGAGATTATCATTCACTACGTGCTTATGACTGAGATTATCATTCACTAGGGAGAGTATTATTGATATTAACATTCACTAGGTGCTCAGTAAGGAGAGGTATACATTGCACATATGAGTCTTATGAGAGCGGGAGTGTTGTTTAGAGAACTAGGTTTGTACAACCACTGTTGTCCATTTCCGCTGAGCCCTGATAAAGAGCTTCACGCCCCACCAGAGGAGCTGCGGCAGGCGTGTTACACCAGTGGCATTGTCTTATCACGAAGTAGTGAACGTATGGGGAGATATTATTATTATTATTACTTATTGTTTATTATATACTCCTTATCTATTTGGTATTTTATGTTTCCTTCCTAGACCAACTCCATCAAGCTTAAAAATAATACCCCATTCAAGATAAATTTTGCATTTCTCGGTAGGCTCGCTATCGCTCGACAGGGAAACAAATTTATACGTAAATAGCACGCAAGGTCTGAAAATGGACAAAGAATTAGTGTGAAAGCTCTTAAAATAGCCAAACTAATGAGGCGAACGTCTTCAAATCTCAAAACCAATGGGGCCAAGCTTGATGGAGAATGGGGCCCAGGGGAAAAAAGACATCCCCTTAATGGTTCACTTTTTGGGCGATTTTTGCATGTATTCATTATTTTATAGTGTCCTCCCTAGACCTCCATCACATTTTAAAAAACATCCATTAGGACGGTCCCCCTTCTAGATTAATTTGAACATTTTTCGGTAGAAAAAATTCCCGGCCAAAGGCCGGTTCTTCCAACATTACAGGCTCACTATCGTTCGCCAGGGAAAAAATCGACACCTAAATTGCACGAAAGGTCTAAATATTAACGAAGAAATGGGGCGAAAGTTCTTAAAGTCGACTAACTAATGGGGCAAACATCTTAACATCTGAAAACTAATGGGGCTAAACATGAGGGAGAAAGTGGTCCAGAAAACAGGCCCATCCCCCCCCCCCCCCCCTAAAGACGCTATGTGGGTTGGGAGTTGTAATTTGTTCATGGGCGGGGGGGATACACCAAAAAAAATATATATATATATATATATATACTGTATATATATATATATATATATATATATATATATATATATATATATATATATATATATATATTTAAATGAATAGAATAACGAGACTCCAAGTAAACAGCAACATATTTATTCAAACGTTTCGGCATTCACATTATGCCATCTTCAGTGGAATCTAAAAGATGAGAGAATCTCTTAGAATATACAATATATAAATCAAAATTAATTAAAATAGGGAGTAAAAATACAATATATTAGCTTAAACATTAAAGACTAAAAAGTTAAAATGAATTCAGGGGAACAAAAAATACGATATATATATATATATATATATATATATATATATATATATATATATATATACTGTATATATATATACAGTATAATATATAGGGATTCTGGTGGCCTGTTGTGTATTTGGCGGCACGTGTTTGATCCCAGGCAGGTGGAGATTATGTTGCCTACACACCTGATGCCTTTGTTGACCTAGTAATAAATTAGAACCTGAATTTAGTGAACATTTGTGTCCTCCCAAGTGAGGTAAGATGCTGTGTCACACGACCGCCTTTTCCGTCAATTTTCGATGAGCAAGTTTATTTTCCTTCTAGTTTTTGGTATTGGAATCGACAACTATTTTTAATGTATACGACCTTAAGAGAGTGAAATAATATATAGATTGACTTAAGGGGAGGTTTTTAGTTTGGTCCGTAGATATCCTTCAAGCTTAAGATTACACCCCCTTGAGCCCCTTTCAAGATAAATTTGTAAATTTTTCGGTAGAAAAATGTCCCGGCTGAAAGCCGGTTCCTCTTAAATTACAGGCTCGCTATCGCTCGCCAGGATAAAATCGACACCTAAATTGCACGAAAGGTCTTAAAATTGACAGAAATGGGTTGAAAGTTCTTTAAAATCGTCAAAATAATGGGGCGAACGTCTTAACATTAGGAAAACAATGGGGCTAACCATGAGGGAGAAAGGAGTCAAGAAAAAAAATCCCTCAAGTGGATATCTCCCCTTAAGAAGATGTCAAAACCCAGTTGTCTCAAGGACGCCAGAAAAAACACTAATTAAAAAATACTTTATCATACACTGAGTAGGTAATGCAGAGTTTGATGTCTAGTTACATTTATTCAATTAGTAAGAAAAGCCATACACAAAATAACTATTAATATATGTACCTATCTGAAGGCTTGTCGTTGGGTGTATAATACTGATTAAGATGTACTAATTTTAACTTATCACAAATTACATGTACTAATTCTCTCTCTCTCTCTCTCTCTCTCTCTCTCTCTCTCTCTCTCTCTCTCTCTCTCTCTCTCTCTCTCTCTCCGTATATATATATATATATATATATATATATATATATATATATATATATATATATATATATATATATATATATATATATATATACGTATATATATATATATACTTCGGTATAGATATATATATATATATATATATATATATATATATATATATATATATATATATATATATATTGGAGCCATATCAAATCTACATGTAAATATATTATATTTTATTTATTTATTTTTTTGCATCATATCCTGTATTTTTATAAAAAATATCCTGGCACATTCTTGCAACACGGTTATCAGTTATATCTTATCAGGAGCTGAAGGCCAATCCGAGCCAGTATGTTGTGACGCCACCTCTTTGTTGTAGGTCATTTATTATACTGTATGTTTATGTTGTGAAGTTTGTAAAATTACTCCAGAGTTCCTTCTTTCTTATATAACTATGAACAATATATATATATAATTATATATTATATACAGTATATATATCTTACAGAATATCTAATCTACTTGGAAATGTGTGTATTTGATTTTACTGTATAGAATGTTAACGATATGATAAAGCAATATTGGTATAGATATGCATTGCATTATGTATGATACTTAATTATTTACATAGCTATTAATTAAATATTACTTGTAGCCTATATAAGCTTCAGCAGTTCTCCTCATGTAAGAAAATGTTTCATCAGTATTCCTACATGGGATCCGTGTTATTATGGAGAATTATTGGTTTAAAGTTATGAGAGAGAGAGAGTGAGTGTGTGTGTAAGAGAGAGAGAGAGAGAAAGTGATTGAGAGAGAGGGGGAAGTGAGAGAGTGAATGAAAGTGAGTCTTTGAATGTGTGACGAAGAGAGTGAGAATTATAGAGAGGGAGAGAGAATGTGTGAATGAAAGTGAATGAGAGAGAGTGAATGAAAGGGAGTGATTGAGTAAGTATGTGAGTGAGAGTTAGAGGCGACACGAAGCCTGGGAATCCCACTTTGACTCACGGTAACTGAAGTAAGATCCGCTGCTACCCAAGCAACCAAACCGTTACTGTTTCTTAAGATGCTTTATATATATCTTGCAAGCTGATGCAGCCAGGGTTGTTGATTTGATTCTCTAGACTCCCATTAAGCTAAGCAAAAACAAAACAAATCACTACCAAGACTCCGCATTGAGATATATTTATACGTTTTTCGTGAACAAAATATTAAAATGTCTATATAATTTTTTTTACAAATCTAGCTTGAAGGGGGTTTAAGAAGGCATCTTAATTGTTTAGCTTGAAGGGAGTCAGGGAAGACGTTTTCCCATCGACACCAGAATGGGATGAAGCGTCTTAAAATCTCCAAACTAATAGAGTGACAGATACAGGGGGTGGTTTAAAAAGACCCACCTCTCCCCAGATAGCGTTACCCCGTTATTCATGACTGTATTACTCACCGTGGGTCCAAGGAAGGGGTCATGAGTCAGTCCGGAAGGAGTCATGAGTCAGGCATGGGTTCAAGTGGTGGTTTCCTCTTTATATGTGTCGGTATGTTATTAGAATTCCTGTCTTACTGTTTGTGTGAGTCTCTCTCTCTCTCTCTCTCTCTCTCTCTCTCTCTCTCTCTCTCTGCATAAATATATACAAATACACTCATATCACTACTCGTATACACTTTACTCATCGAATACGTGATAATAATGACATGCCCACAGGCTGGCAAGCAAGAGACTATTCAAAGCCAATTCCTTTTCTTTTTGACCTGATCATCAAATAGTCAAAGTTAGAACTCTCAGCATGCCATTCAGTTAATATTATATTTTAGGAATCGCAAACATGGACAAACCCAATATTCTTTGTTAATTATATTGCACCACCCTTACAATCAAAGTCTTAGTACAATTGTTTTCCTGGTTTGATATCCTACAAACCAGATTTTCTGAATAAATTATGAATCATACGTACTAGAGGTGGACCGGATATCTGTATCCGCATCCGCATCCGCGGATATCCGCATAATTGTGTACGTCCGCATCCGCATCCAATAATGCGGATATATTGCGGATATTTTCGTAACTAATAAGTCATAAAAACTTATTATATTTACACTTTTACAGAATAACTAATTAACTATTAACCCCTTGAAGCTCTGACATATTTTAGCAGTTTATTTTTGCTATCATTAGACAATTTTATGCTGCTTAGGAAGGATATGTGGGTATTAAAAGGGTAAAGAACTAAAGACTATCCCAATCAACCCTCTGACTTCCATATACCCTTCCTAATCTGAAAAAAATCGTGTAATGATAGTCAGAGAACAACAAAAAAAGTGCATCATGATCCTTTGCATGGATCCTCAGAGGGTTAAGAAGTAAATAGGACTATTCGCATCCGCATCCGCATCCGCAAATACTGAAAATAAATATCCGCATCTACATCCGCATCCGCAAATATCAAGAAATCAATATCCGGTCCACCTCTAATACGTACTGATAGTCACCATAGGCCCCCCCCCCCCCCGTCTCTCTCTCTCTCTCTCTCTCTCTCTCTCTCTCTCTCTCTCTCTCTCTCTCTCTCTCTCTTCTTATTCTGTGCTGTGATTTTCCTCCACTTTCCTTTTTATGTTGGGTGTTTCTGTCTATTATAAGTCCTGACCACCTCGCTTGTAAAGTAAGATCTGTGGGGTCAGTGTAGCCTATGGATATAAATATATATCTCTCTTACTACAGCTCAGTATCTCGAAAATATGGCGACAAATGAAAACTGTCTTGTCCACTACTCAACTCTGATTATCCCTAAGAACAAGACAAATAGTGTTCACCTTTTGAGTACCAGCGACGTGTGTTATATATTATTCTAGCTATAATTAGACGATACTACGCAGCTTAGGAAGTAGCTGTGGGTAGTTAAAAGGGTTGGTTGAGATAGTCTCAAGCCTGACTATTGCTAGAGGTCCTTCCTAAGCTGAACTAAATCGTCTAATAGTTGCCACCATACGATAAAGAGGACGTCCCTGGTACTGAAAGGGTTAACAGTATATAAACTCCATATATTACAAGTAGGCCATAAATCGTGACCCGCTAACCCCTGTAACCCAAAAACGACTAGCATAGCCTCATCAAGCGAACATTGCTTACCATTTGGGAAGAGTCATCCAGTGAATAGGTGTGGAAATTGACAGCCCATTTGCTCCAGCCCTTCTTGAGCTACAAAGGTTATTAGCGGTCGCGATTTCTAGCCTACCTATATTGAATTGACTATATCTATCTATATATCTATCTATATATTTATTTATTTACTCAGGCCCAATCCCCAGTATTCCTATTTTTGTTTCTTTTCTTTTTCCCTATTGTTTTTACTTGTTTTCCCTTTTTTTTTTTTGGGGGGGGGGGGGAGGGGGATGGCCGACTCAAGACAGAGCAAGATCAGGGGAAACACAAAACGCAACATAAAACAACGCACACACACACAGACAAAACACACATTCATACACCTCTGTATTGACTATATATAGTGGGACAAACTATAGTCAATTCAATGTAGGTAGGGCAGAAATCGTAGAGCGTATATCTCCGCCTTGGGGGGCTAACCGAGCAAGTAGTATTTTTATTTTTGTTAATTAACCCCTTTATGATGATGATGATGATGCACTTTGGCTGTTTAATTTGGGTATCATTAGCTGATTATTTTCAGCTTAGGAAGAATCCGAGGGAGTCCGAAGTTTAATTCAGTTGCTTTTAACCCCTTAGATTCCAAGGGGTCCTTTCTAAACTGCATTATGTCGTTTTATGATAGCCGAATTAAACTGCTACACCGCGTCCTAATCCTTAGGGGAGATTTCCACTTGAGGGATTTTTTTCTGGACCCCTTTCTTTCTCATGTTTAGCCCCATTGCTTTTTAGATTTTAAGACGCTCGCCCCCTTTAGTTTGGCGATTTTAAGAACTTTCGCCCCATTTCTGTCAATTTTAAGAACCTTCGTGCCATTTAGGTGTCGATTTTTTCCTGGCGAGCGATAGCGAGCCTGCAATTTGAGAGGAACCGGCCTTCGGCCGGGAAATGTTTCTACCGAAAAATGTACAAATTTATCTTGAAAGGGGGTCTAGGGAGTGTAATCTTAAGCTTGATTGAGGTCTAGGGAAGAAACTAAATACCTCCCCTTAAATAATCTATGTACTTCCACATCTGGCACGCTGTGATTTGGTCAGTAATCGTTATGGTTATGTAATGTATAGATGAGGGGAATATAGTGTAATGTATAGATGAGGGGAATATAGTGTAATGTATAGATGAGGGGAATATAGTGTAATGTATAGATGAGGGGAATATAGTGTAATGTATAGATGAGGGGAGTATAGTGTAATGTATAGATGAGGGGAATATAGTGTAATGTATAGATGAGGGGAGTATAGTGTAATGTATAGATGAGGGGAATATAGTGTAATGTATAGATGAGGGGAGTATAGTGTAATGTATAGATGAGGGGAATATAGTGTAATGTATAGATGAGGGGAATATAGTGTAATGTATAGATGAGGGGAATATAGTGTAATGTATAGATGAGGGGAATATAGTGTAATGTATAGATGAGGGGAATATAGTGTAATGTATAGATGAGCGGAATATAGTGTACTTATTTATATAATTACAGTATGTGTTTATTGGTTTATTTTCATAGTTTGTTCACTGTAATTTTAACAGTAAGGCTTTTATCTTCAGTGTCCTTAGTATACACAATGACTATTAATGTTAATGACTTTGTAATACCTTGTTTGTATCTGCATGGGGCTTGTACTGAAAGGTGATTACATAATAATAATAAATAAGAGCATAAAAGCTTGATACTTTATTACTTCAAGTATATAATAAATAGCATACAAAGGCAGGCAGTATAAATGAACACAGAGTAGTTTCACCTTAAATTACTCAGTTTCTTAAATTATCCTTATACACAAAGTTACAACATGAAATGAGCACCTAGAATAATTACACCTACAGTTACATATGTACAGTTGCCCTCATAAGTTCTGTCCCTCGTCGTGAGCTTATGTATGAACGTAAAATTAGTTTGAATGACTTGCGAGCGTGGTTTCTTGTAATAGCCAGTTGACTAGACAGATGAGTTAACCACTGCATAAGAAACTACACTCTTCACTCCATCATGTGCGTTATATTTCCACGTATAAGATCACGGAGAGGAACATCAATTATGTAGGCCACTGTACAATAAATACGGTACAGTCGCGCTCAGGAATAATTGAACGTTTCCTAATGATAACAAAACTGACATACTCGGTTTCATTTCAGCTGACGGTAAATTGAATCGATTAGCAATTGATTTATCGATAACTAACGGAAACATAAGAAACTACCATGTCTCTGCCTCATATTAGTGCCAAGTCTTCATAATTAATAACAGATTTCGCTCCAGAATCTGCATATTAGCGGAGTAATCAAGATTTAGAGATAGCAATTTACCGTCAACCGGAAAGATTAACAGAGTATAGTGAACCAAAGTTATATGGTAGTTGTGGTTCAAGCGGAATATCAAAATAGTTCGCTAGCGTATCGTAATATATATGCGATTCCAAAAATTGTCCAGATATTCCTGAGCACGACTGTACATGCAATATATAATAGGTGTGTCGAGCATTAGGCAGTGAATATTATTGAGTTTTTGGCTTTATCATAGGTGTAGGCCATTAATTATAGGTAGGCAAGAAATTCGTGACCACTAATATATGTAGCAAAAATGGGGAAATTTTAGCTATTATTATTATTATTTTTTTTTGTTTTTTTTTTTGGGGGGGGGGGGGGAAGAGTCAGTCAGAAATATACAGGCCATAATTTTGCTCTAGCCCCTTTCGAGTTTCAGAGGTTATGGGTCACGTTTTCTGGCCTGCCTATAATGGATGGACTACAGTATCACAATGTTCTTACACTATATCCCCTTACTGTACTTTGGCAGGGGTATACAAACACAAATTATCCGTAAACTTCCCACAGGCTTAATATTCCTAAATATTAATATTAGGAAGGCAGTTTATTTTACTGTTCATTTTCTAGCTATCCTTCGTCTCGGTCAGGTCAGGTCAGGTGAAGATATTGAGCGATAACCCTTTACAACGGCACCTTAATTGTGTCTACTTTTCGAAGAGTGTTGAGAGGAGAGAAGGGGTGTTAGAGAGAGAGAGGAAGCTATTGGAGTTATTTTTAATATGTGTTTTGTTATTAGTCTGTATACGTCGTCGAGTCATGAAACAAAGGGCGTGTCCATAGAAGCAGACATTGTTTCCGAATCCTGTGGTTAATATCTTAAATGGTTTCATATATATATATATATATATCACAAACAACCATGATAAATTTGAGCAATGTACAGATATATTTGCTATTGTTTTCATCAGAGCCAAATGGGTGATAGAAGGCGGTGTCACACTAGCCCCTTCTCTGTCATTTTCTTCGAGCAATCCTAGTCTGGCTATAGGATTTGTTTTTTACACCATGCCCGTAAGGAGGGTTATGGAGCTCCGATCTTACTTTCAACCATCTAGACAATTTTACCAACACACCTAAACTTTGTTAGATGCGAAAATAGCCTCCCGAAAATCGTCACCCAGGGCGGGAATCGAACCCGGGACCCTTGGGCTACAAGGCAGAAACGTTACCACGAGACTAATAAAGGTACCTCACTTAGCCTGGTAGTCTAAGTGTATTTCCGCATTCAGCTTAGGATAACTTAGTTTCACTGACTTTACATGACAACTTCAACACTTTCGTGTTTAACCCTTTGAAGGTCTTGACGCGTTTCAACAGTTTATTCTGGCTATCGTTATATTATTATCAGTTCAAGTCACTTGGCTGTTGCTACTTTAGTGTCTGTGGTCTTGTCGTGATATATATAAACCCCTTCTGTACCGAAGACGTCTTTTCAATATTATTCTGGGTACTATTAGACGTTTTTACCCATTTTATAAAGGGCTTCCAGCAATTAACAGACTTCCAACTATCTCACTTAACCCTTTTTACTACCGCAGATCCGTATTAAGCTCCAAAAATCGTTTAGATATAGCAAGCATAAAATTACAAAGACGTCGCCGGTACAGAAGGGGTAAATATTACTGTTCACACCGATACACCCAGCATGAGTTTTGTTGGGAGTTGGAGTAGATGGGGGTATCACAAGACAGCTTTTATTGACAATTCGTGGAGGCCAATGTGCTTCCGGCAACATTTTTGATACATTTTGCAGTGAAATTGAGCTGAAGGAAGACACTGCTGAAATTCATAATGACTAACGAAAGCCACTACACATTGCGATATAAAAAATCATTCATGAACATATAAAAGCTTTCCACTAAAAGTCCAAAGCAGTTGAAATTATTCCTTCGATGCTTAAAGGAATTTATCAATAAATAGTGATAATCCAAATACAAACTTTGTACAGTAATATACAGAAGCACAGGGCATTGTAGCCCATCGAACGCACATCTTATCTAAAGACCTGTTACGCATCTTTATCCAATCATAACACGAATCACTGAATAAAGAAAACATAATATCCGCTTCCATAAATGTTCATATTCAGTGTATGACCATCAAGATCGAATACTTTATCAGAGTATTTATAATCCTAAGCTACAGGTATGAGATCGTAATTACCACAAAGAAGTATCATCATTATATGCAGTAATAGAGTTCACCTGTGGAATTACTGATAAGTATATTAACCACTTACATTGTCTACGAGATTCCTGTCACACACAAGTTTTCTTATTTGTTATGCAAAGTTGAAATTGGCAGTCTTTTTAAAATTTTGTACAGTTGCTCACATGAATTTGCATACAATACTGGCTTTTCTAACCCTACCAAGGCTATGAGACAAGTGGCCGCTGCAGCAGATTGGCACGGTTTTCCCGCACTCGGGACCTTTCAATAGCGATACTTTGGCTATAACCCAATGAGCAGCCTTTCTAATAAGAAGAATATGATGTATGTTAAATCGATAAGAATAATATATAATACAATAATTCAGAATATCGAGAATTATAAAACTCCACATATGCTGTGTATGGACATTCCTTTGACTACCTAGCAATATGGGTACTGGACACAGTTACATACAATGATATGCACAATACATGATGATATAAGAAACTAGCACATTTTAGACATGTAATTATGGTGTTAATGGGTGCCGATGGACGAGAAGACTCATATTATCTTGTGGTCGCTTAGACTTACTTTGCAACTCGACAACATGGGATCTATCTGTGTCCTTTGGTAGAGATAATCAGAAATGTATTACCTTATGCAGTACTCAGTTAACCCCATCAGCACGAAGCTACCTGAACAGATTATTATGATCAATTGATGATTTTCTTGCCATGTTTAATTGCAAGTCTGTCACACTGTTTATGTATTGATATATACAGTATATTCATGCATTGTCACTACACCAAATCATCGAGTGTACACAAACTCATGTGGCCAACTGTACGTCCGGTAAGATTACCAGCTGGCCCAATGCTACTCCGTCTGTGTGTTTAACCCTTTCAACACCATGACGATATTTGCATCATATTCTAGTTACCATTGGACGATTTTCTTTAGCTTATAATTTAACTCTAGGACTCAAAGGGTTATATATGATCTCAATATAACCTCTGAATATCATAGGTCCTTGTTTAACTGCATAAACTCGTCTAATTTTAGCCAGGATCAAAGGTAAAAAGGCTACATCGTGCTGAAGGGGTTAAACCGTTACAAGCAAACTATTGGTAAGCACACTATGTAGAACGAATCTATCCATTTGACTGTTCACTTGTTTGTTTTTGCGTTTTCCATTTGTATATGTATAAATATTGATAATAGCATAAATAACACGAGCCTTACGTAGCCAGTATCGCACGAGCACTATTTTCCAACAATTTTCGATGAGCCCAAATATTATAACCGCATATAAGGGAAGGCTTTTAGTTTGCTCCTTAAACCCCCATCGAACTTGAAAAATACCTCCCAAGACCCCCTTCAAGGTAAACTTATACATTTTTCGGTAGAAAAATGTTCTGGCCAAAGGCCGGTTCCTCCTAAATTACAGGCTCGCTATTGCTCGCCAGAACAAAAAACGACAACTACATGGCATGAAAGGTCATAATGTCTACAAAGAAATGGACCGAAAGGTCTGAAAATTGCCAAACTAATGCGGGAAACGTCTTAAAATCTCAAAACTAATGGGACTAAACATGAGGGAGAAGGGGGTCTATAAAAAAAACATATATAATCAAAAGCCTCCCCTTAACCCCTCGAACCTCCGAGCCATACCCCCACCACTATCACAACCCCTCAAACCTCCGGGCCATACCCATAACATTTTTCCCTTGGGTGTTACTGGTGGTTGGGTTCGCGTTTCTTCCCGACGCCTGCGGCTTGAGTCCTCGAGGGGGTCTCGGTGCGTTGCTTGGACCACTTGCCGGCGGCTGCGGTTTCATTCCTGGTGGTGGTCTCGGTGCGTTGTTTGGACCACTTCCCGGCGGCTGGGGTTTCGATCCTGGTGGTGGTCTCGGTGCATTGTTTGGACCACTACCCAGCGGCTGGGATTTCAATCCTGGTGGTGGTCTCGGTGCTTCGTTTGGACCACTTGCAGGAGGCACTTTGGGCTTCATCTTGGACTCGGCAGCTCTTTCTTCCGCTGGTTTCTTCTTGGGTAGCAGAGGAACTTTCTTTTTGACATTGTCAGCTTTGTTCTCTGATGGGGAAACGTTTCTTGGGGGTGATGTTTTCAGTGGTCCTTTTTTCGGCAAGGAAAATTTGACAGGCCTGTTGCTCTCAATTTTACCTTTGTCATGTTCTTGCTTAATGCTTCCGTTTGACCCAGTGTTCTCTTTATCTGCCTGAAAAAAGTTGTTCTTTGATACTGCAGAAGTTTTCAGCAGGTTTTCTTCACTCTTGTTCGGCTTTAGGGTCGCTGCTGGAGGCGGAGGTGGTGACCTTCCCACCCGCACGCTGCTGTTTAGTGTGGCATCTGTAGAGTAGGAGCGGTTGTAGGCAGGTCTTATGTGGTCTGGGGGCGGTGTCCCCTGTCTGGAGTTGCGAGACCCCGCTAAAGGATCCACCACGAAGCGACTCAGAGGCATGGACTTTTGGCTTCCAAATTGTTTTGATTTGCGATTTTCGTTGTCAGCCTGAGCCTTAGATGGTTTGCTGCCAAACCTTCTAAAGGTGCTGATGAGGCTGGTCATCGACATATGTAAAGAAGATCTTTTGCTGGAATTACCTTCATCAGTGTCAGATCCGCAGCCTGAGTCAACAGATATTGATTGCATATATTTTGGACGATCTAAATCATTGACAGACTTTCGATGGAGTACAGGTGAGTTTGAAGGTAACAGAACCTTTCTCCTCAAGTCTGGCGAACACTTAGGTGTAACCGTAATGATATCTGTTACCAGCTTATCATTGGCCGTACCCCAGGTCTTGGTCTCCGGAACACCCTTGACATCAACATCAACGGAGCAGATCATAGCCTCGTCCACACCTTCCCCATCCTCCACATCCCTCACGGTCTGATTCTTGCGCCGTGATGAACCAACCGTGACCAGCCAGCGCGTCGTTTTGTTCATGACGGGGCAACAGCAAGCGTCGAGGCAGGTGGCGCAGCAGGGGAGGATGTCGGTAGTGCAGGCTCTCCCCCGACGCCTCCACCAGCTGCGAATGTAACCCCAGACGCAGCACATGACGCACAGTATGGCCACCACTAGGACAGCTAACACCCACGCTGCTCGAACACCGTGATGATTGTCTGTGTGGGGAGAAAATAGAGATACAAATTGTACACTAAGGGCAGCACACCACACACACATCACAAAACACAGCATACAACACACAGTACATTACATACAGTACAGTACACCACACATCATATATTTAAGTATTTATATGAATACAGTAATAATAACCTATTTTGATATCGAGTTGATATAACTTCAGAAATACTGTAATACATGTACTACCTTGTAATACATGTACTACCTTAGGCATTCCAGTAATCAAAAGGATCAACTGGGGCCACTGCTACTTTACTTGTTTTGTTTAGTATTGTTGATTATTTATTAATTTTTGTTTATTACTATTATTTATACATTTATTTATATATTTTATAATGTCCAAGAAAATTGCGTAAATTTAGCAATGTGCAAGAAAGTATGGCATAGAGCCCAATCCAAGTTATCATTATATACCTCACGGTCTCAACAACATCTATGCAGTATTTTAAGGCGGGATCGTGGAGATCCAACTTCGTCAAGAAATTCAGAAAAAAAAAACTACCATTTAGTCAACACACCTAGATGCAGAAATCGCACCCAGATATGTTTTTTGGTGGAGCTACCCCAGGATTCAAACCTTGGTCCCCATGTTTACGAAGCGAACACTACCACTAAACTAAGAGGGGTACTCCACTTGAGCTGATGGTTCAAGTGATTTTCCGCATTTTCATCTGAAGTTCTCTGCCACGACTGTTGGCATTACGTATAATGCTCATGTGACGCCGGTTTTAGGATTCTCCCTACATTATAACTTATTAGCAATTTGAGGGTATACAGACCTTTGTAAATTGTATCATCCAGTCTCACCTGACATGTCGCTGACCGCGTTACTGTCAATGGAGCCGCCCAACCCTTTGCGGGAACAGTCTGGGGGCGCGAACCCTGGATCACAGTGACAGTTGCCGCGGTTGTTGCAGACACCGCGCCCGGAGCAGCCGGCAGAACAAACCGAACCCTCGCCACCTACCACACCAATCCCCACACACCTCTGGCTTAAGCACATCTGTTGGAAATACATGATGTTAGTACGGTTATTTCTAAGTTGCTCTCATATATTTGGAAGTGGTGTTCAGCCTTTAGTTCCTACCTACAGTATGTGCATTTCTGACTTACACATCTCCTTTAGTAATGGCATTTTTAAGTTGCTTTCATATATTTGGAAGTAGTATTGAGCCTTTAGTTCCTGCCGTCATGCACACCTCTCTTGGATTTGACATAGAGCCGCTAGTATACAAACACACCCACTTCGGATTCACCTGCATTTGTTGAATTTGCTAAAGAGTTGTTAGTACCTACTCTCATGCACTTCTGATCTGCCTGGGTATTTTGTACGTTTTATATAGTCATATGGCTCTTTCAACATGTACTACAATATACCCAAGTCACATACATCTGTAGGCATTGGTATCGTACAGCATTAGATTATTCCATTCTGACCCAACAATTTTCTAATAATGGCATAGAGTTATATCAGAGATAGCATACTTCAAGTTCACTAATAAAAAAACATGTCAGTAGTTAATATCCTATTGGATCCATCATACCCTCTTGATGTTGAACCACACGCTAAGGTCCATCCTGCATGATACCATTCTGTTTGTCTTTATTTCTATTTGTTTCCTATGTAAATATATGAGAATAAATTTAGCGTTATCTCTAAGGAATCTACGTCATAGTCTCCTCCTCCCACTCCCTTTCGACACATCCTTTAGTTCTCATATACTTTCTCCTTCATTCCCCGCTACAACTCCAACATTGTTCGCCCCTCTATGACATACCAGACCACACTAGTCTCTTCATTCTAGGTTGGGCAGAAATTGTAACCTCTAACCTCTGTAACTCAAAAAGAGCTGTCAATCTCCACACCTATTCCCTAGCCAAGTCTTCCTATGTGGTAGAAATATTAGCTCGATTACTCTAGTCCTTTTTGAGTTATGAGAGACTATAGGTCACGATTTCTGCCCAGCATAAAATTAACAGACTATAGTTCACTCTCCATCATATACCTTCGCCATCTCTCTCAACGACACAACCACCGCTAATCATCTATCTAACACACACACACACACACACACACACACACACACACACACACACACACACAACACACACACACACACACACACACACACACACACACACACACACCCACACACACACACACCACACACACACACCACACACACACACACCACACACACACACACCACACACACACACACACACACACACACACACACACACACACACACACACACACACACACACACACACACACACACACACACACACACAGACACACACATCACACACACACACACACCATCACACACACACCCACACACACACACCCACACCCACACACACACACAAACCCACATACACACACACACACACACAAACCACACCACAAAACACACCCACACACACACACACACACAAACCCACACACACACACACACACACACACACATACACACACACCACACACACATATATACACACACCACATACACACACACACACACACCACACACACACACACACCCAAACCCACCCAGCCACACATACACACCCACACACCACACCCATACACCCACACACACACACACACCACAACTCACACACACACACACACTCACAACACACACACACACACACACACACACACACACACACACACACACACACACACACACACACACACACACACCCACACCACACACACACACACACACACACACACACACACACACACACACACACACACACACACACCCCACACACACACACACCACACACACCACACACACGCACACACACACACACACCACACACACACACACACCACACACACAGACACACACACACACACCACACACACACACACACACACACACACACACACACCACACACACACACACACACACACACACACACACACACACACACACACACACACACACACACCACACACACACACACACACACACCACAACTAAACACACACACGCACACACACACACACACACTCACACACACACCACACACACACACACACACACACACCCACACACACACACACACACACACACCCACACACACACACACACACACACCCACACACACCACACACACACACACACACACACACACACACACACACACACACACACACACACACACACACACACACACACACACACACACACACACACACACACACACACACACACACACACACACACACACACACACACACACACCACACACACACACACACACACACACACACACACACACACACACACACACACACACACACACACACACACACACACACACACACACACACACACACACACACACCTTGCCATGACCACAGGAGGCCCCATCAGGAGAGAGCCAGTACTCCTGAGGGTAGTAGGGAGACCCGGTGACTGAGGTACACCGATGATGCTCCACAGTTGTAGTCACTTGGTGGAACTCTTTGGTGAGACGCGAGGTCTTTGTGGCAGGGGGGCGGCATTGTAGGGACCCACATGGATTGTTCCTGGAGAGCAATTACGAGGGATTAAAGGGAGACTGACCGTTTGTTTGGTCTATTAATTAATGTATTCATATATTTTCTTAGTTTCCTCCCTAGACCTCCATCAAGCTTAGAAAAACACCCCCTAGACCCCCTTCAAGATAAATTTGTACATTTTTCGGTAGAAAAATTTCCCGGCCAAAGGCCGGTTCCTTGTAAAATTGCAGGCTCGCTATCGCTCGCCAGGAAATAATCTACACCTTAATGGCACGAAAGGTCTTAAAATTGACAACGAAATGGGGCGAAAGGTGTTAAAATCGCCAAACTAATGGGCCGAACGTCTTATAATCTCAAAACTAGTGGGGCTAAACATTAGAGAGAAGGGGGTCCAGAAACACGGTCTGCCTCCCCTTAATATGACAAGAGAAAGGGATTAGGAGGGAGCAAATGGGCTGCACATTTCCCCACCTAATCCCTGGCTGACTCTTCCAAATGGTAGAAATATTAGTGTGATTACTATAGTCATTTTGGAGTTATAAAGGTCAGTTGTCAAGAATTTTGGCCTAATGATAATGAATAGACTATAGCTCAAATATCCCCGCATAAGCACCCCATACATACATACATATATGTACATACATAAAAGCGAGACAAGTCATACATTTGGAAGTCATGGGCATGGGGAGAAGGTGAGGATGAAGTTATAGTATTATTCATTATTCAGCCAATGTCACACGAACGCTTTTTCCATAAATTTTCGATAAGCAAGTTTTTCTCGCAATAGTTCAGGGCTGTTTTGCATTATTATTGGTAAGTAAACTTGTAGAATATTATGTTAGGTGGCTAAAGCAAGATAAAGCTTAAATGTTGAAGCTGTCTAAATAATAATTGCCCGAAACAAATTTGACGTAAAAAGGGCTCGTATAAACACCGTCTTCACAAGCGAGTAAGCTTTCAAATGCCCATAATTCGATCCACCTCTCCTTCAGGAATACTTAGAATCATGTTGTCACGTACATCATTTCGGAATTACCCTTACAAAGTAAAATTTGGGTACCGGTATCATGTATCTACTCCCTTACTCTGGTGTGCAGTGGAGGTACTGGTCGTGGGTGGTATGCTCGCCACAGTTACCATCGCTGTTCCCTTTGACGTTCAGGTGTTGGTAGCAGACAGGTGAGGCGGTGACTGCCGTGGGACCAAACACGTGTTGACACCTGCCTTCATGACTCCCACACCTGCCTTGGTAACAGTGACCCTAGGTAGAGAAGAAAGACAAAAGGTTAGAAAATCGATCAGCCAGTTATCTCTTCTAGCTAAATTTGTAAATTTGTCTATGGAAAAGCCGATTTCTTTTAAGTTACATATATTGAAGTGTGTGCGAAACATGAGAATAGATAAAGCACGAATTTGTTATTTATTCATATATTGTATTATTATTTATTATTTTTGTTTTCAATTTATATGGGCCAGTCACGTTACATCTAAATTTACGTACCAATTCGTTGTATTTCCTTTCATGAATTATATTAGTTACAAAAGTGTCTTACTACATATAAGTATATCACATATTGGTAAACCTGCCTCGTATATATACACAACAGGTTTCAAAATCCTGAAACCTGGTCACTACATTACAAAACCAGTGTTCAGATACCTTTAGCAAATCGTGAACTATTTTACAAACCTCTTAGGACATTTTGAGGCCGAACGGCTCTTTTATAAGTGGCTTCTCTCAACCATGGTGGTGTGATTGTTGTATTTATTATTGTTATTGCAGTATTAGTTGTCGACGGATTTTTTGTCTGCTGTGTTGTTGTCATTGTTGTTGTTATTGTTGTTGTTGTTGTCGTCGTTGTTTTGCTTACCTTTCCGGATTGACAAGCCTCCCCATCGGCCTTATGGAAGTCGTCGGGGCAGGCCTCGGAGAAGCCGGAACATAATTCAGGCAGGTCGCAGTCCGCTAGCGCCGCGCGACAGATGCTACCGGGAGCCTTCGGTTTGCAAGTCTGAAACAAATACAATATAATCACTTGCAAAAAAATAAAAAATAAATACATTTTGTACAATTTTCGGTAGAAAAATTTCTTGACCGAAGGCCGGTTCCTTTTAAATTCCAGGCTCGCTAACGCTCGCTAGGAAATAATCGACACCTAAATGGCACGAAAGGTCTTAAAATCGACAGAAATGGGGTGAAAGTTCTTAAAATTACCAAACTAATGGGGCAAACATCTTAAAATCTCAAAAGCAATTGGGCTAAACATGAGGGAGAAAGGGGTCCAAAAAAAATCCCTCCAGTATAAAATTAATCTACCCTTATAATACCCACGTTCGTATCGCAGCATGCCCCGGTGGCACAGGAGGCGTCGGGGGCTAGGCGACAGGTGTGGGGGTCGCAGCAGGTGGTATGGCAGAACTCGGGGGGCCCACAGTCACATTGTTCACCCTGGGAGATGTCCACTACACCATCACCACAACTGCTGGCTAGGAGAGAGAGAGATAGACGAGATTAATACACGTTCTATTCTCTTTCATTCTTTTACTCTATCGATCTATCTATCTATTTACTTACCTATCTATCTAATAATGATAAGGATGTAATAAGGACAAGAAATAAGTTTTATAATGAATTCAATTGTATTTTACGTAAATTCCCTAATGTTAATATTAATATTTTTATTCAACTATTTAATAGTTATTGCTTAAGTTTTTATGGTACAGAATTATGGTTTTCCAATAAGCGGTGTGGTGTTCCTCTGAAACAATTTGCGGTTGGATACCACAAAGCCATTAAGAAGATTTTAAAACTTAAATACTGGGAGAGCAACCACAAAGCATGTGATTTAGCAGGGTTAATGACATTCACTCATCTAATTAATTGGCAACAAATACGGTTTGCTCACAGATGTATGATGAAGCCTTGTATCTTTTTAAGAAAATGTTTACTTAACAATGATGATAGCTTATATTTGATGAAGGAAGTAAAGAATATTTTATTGAATATTTATAATATCGAATGTTTAATGGAAAATGACATTGACGCAGAATTACTTTTATTCAAAGCCGTGAACCAACTATGAGATAAATGTGCTTCACAATTCTCTTACTATGTACAAAGTTTTATGTAGCTTTTACGAAATAAAATATTGAGTCTGAGTCTATCTATCTATTTGTCTATCTATCTATCTATCTATCTATATCTATCTATCTATATCTATCTATCTATCTATGTCCACCACGCTATCCCCACAGCTGCTGGCTAGGAGAGAGAGACAGATTTAAACCCTTCTGTACCGGTGATATATTTTTCATTGTAATCTGGCAACTATAAGACGATTTTATTCTGCTTAGAACTGGAAGAAAAACGGGATTGATAATACACATTCACATGCTCTCTCTCTCTCTCTCTCTCTCTCTCTCTCTCTCTCTCTCTCTCTCTCTCTCTCTCTCTCTCTCTCTCTCTCCTCACCTGGCTGTAATCGAAACATAGTTAGAACACACACACACACACACGCCTCTATTGTTCCTCATCTTGATTAATGATGCCCTAAAGGACACCCCATTCCACTGGAAGTACGTGGACGACTCGACAGTCGGCATTACTGTCGATAACACCTCCCCTAACTATGACCCCCTACAAGACATCCTCGACCGTCTTCAAGCCTGGACCACAGACAATCATGTGACTATCAATCATGACAAGACAGTGGTCATGCACATCAACACTTCCGTTACCGACCTTCCTTCACCCACTGTCACAATTGGTCCTCATCCCCTTCAGCTTGTTGAGTCCACCAAACTCCTCGGAATCACTGTGGACAACAAACTGAACTGGAAGAAACCTGTAACTACCACAGTCAGGACCGCCACTTACAAGTTGTTTATGCTAAGGCGGTTGTTATCCCTGGGGGCGCCGGAGAATGAGCTGAAGAGTATATATAACACCTTCATACTCCCTAAGCTCACCTACGCCTCTCCCGCCTGGTCCTCCTCTCTAACCCTAACACAACAACGTCAACTGGAGAGAGTTCAGAGGAGGGCATGCAGGATCATCCTGGGTGGCACATATCCAGGGTACGAGGAAGCTCTCACCACCCTTAGCATACTTGCACTTTCAACCCACCACTACAACACACTCAAACAGTTTGCATCTAAGCTGCTTGTTCACCCACGACACAGAAACTTACTTCCACCAGACGCCCCTAGACCAACACGTGCAGCTCGTCATTTCAACACACTCCAACAAATAAGAGCAAGAACTGACAGATATAAAAATAGTCCTATCCCAACCATTGTTAATATTATTAATAATGTGTAATAACGGCCTGTCACACCATATATACGCGCCCACCTTTAATAATATATGCATAAGTGTGTGTGCGTGTGTGTATTAGAATATAATTATGTATGTATTTGCTTGAGTTTGTTTATGTATATGTGTATATATGTATCTATGTATGTGCAGTATATGTGTATGTATGTGTGCGTATATGTGTATGTATGCGTTATTTATGTATATATATATGTGTCTATAGTGTATACTGTTTGTGGTTCGAGCCCGGCTGAGAGTATCAGGTAGGATAAGAGAAGAGCATATATGCATGTAATGTGCATATATTTATGTATATGTATGTCTGTGTGTATGTGCTGTCAATGGTTCGAGCCCGGTTGAGAATATAAGGTATATAATATATATATGTACTGTACGTGTATTTATATGGTCATATGCACATATGTATGTAAATATACGTACATATGAGCGAGAACATATTGCTCACTAGCGCAACTTCTGATTATAAATCTATGCATAAGCATTATCTATTATTAAGTGTTCGCGTATCTTCATCCATGTATTTCCACCCTTAACAATAGAACGCCCAGCTCTTCCATATTTCGCCTTCTGTCACACACACACACACACACACACACACACACACACACACACACACACACACACACACACACACACCTACACTACCGAGGATTAACCTCCCATTGTAGTAGGCTGTACCTGACCATACAGACCATATACGGACTTGAATTGCTGCACCCTCTTTACCCTTCAACTCTTTACCCTGACCATACCAAAACAGTTTCTGTATGTATGTATGTTTGTGTTCATACGTGAGCATTTGTGTATACGGACATGTGCACACTTACTGCATGTTCTTATGTTCCTATATATGTATGTATATGTATGTGCGCACATACGTGTATATACGTATGTTCTGTGTATGAGTAAGTAAATAAATGTGTATATGTACTGTATATCACTTACTCTCATGGTTATTTTATGATAATTTGTATTCTGCACATGCATCATTATTGTATTTATTTATTTTGTTTGTAAACTGAGCTTACCATCCTCATATCTGTACATCTCATGTTCATCCACTAAATTGTAAAATGTGTATTTTCAGCTCATGAGGCTGCCATTCTTTAATAAACCATTTATTATTATTATTATTATTATTATTATTTCAACAAGTATATATATATAATTTAACAACCATATATTGTACTTTATGCTGAACGGGGAATAAAAGAATAAAACATGAAACTACCTAGCAAAACCATCTCTATTCCTTACTTCTTAGCTCCGGTACATTTTTTAGACAGTTGAAGGTATCTTTCTTGAGCACCTTGGCTAGCGCTTTTCTGCTACACTGACTCCACTCCAAGCTGGGGTCGTAGATGTGACTGTTGGAGTAGGGTAAGTTAGGTTAGATTATGGTGGATTAGGATTGAGTTGGGTATGTTAGATTATGGTGGATTAGGATTGAGTTGGGCATGTTAGATTTCGTTAGGTTAGGATGCAGTGGGTTACGTTAGATTTCGTTAGGTTAAGATAGAGTGGGCTTAGTTAGATTTCGTTAGGTTAGGATGGATTTGGTTTTGGTTAGACTACGTTAGGGTTATGTTAGATTATGGTGGGTTAGGATAGAGTGGGTTTTGTTAGATTTCGTTAGGTTAGGAAGAAGTGGTTTTTGTTAGATTACATCCTATTAGCTTAGGTTAAGGGGAGGTTTGTATTTACTTGTTAATTTATTTATATATGTTTTCTTTGGTTTCCTCCTAATACCTCCATCAAGCCTTAAAAAAATACCTCCAAGACCCCCCCCCCCCCTTCTATATACGTTTGTGCATATTTTGTAGATAAATCCTCCGGCCGAATGCCGTTTCTTCCCAAATTGAATGGTCGCTGTCGCTAGCCAAGACAAAAATCATCACCTAAATGGCACGAAAGGCCTTAAAATCGCCAACCTAATGGGGCGAATGTCAAAACAAACTGAGCTCAACATGAAGGAGTAGGGGACCAGAACAAACTGAGCTCAACATGAAGGAGTAGAGGACCAGAACAAACTGAGCTCAACATGAAGGAGTAGGGAACCAGAACAAACTGAGCTCAACATGAAGGAGTAGAGGACCAGAACAAACTGAGCTCAACATGAAGGAGTAGAGGACCAGAACAAACTGAGCTCAACATGAAGGAGTAGGGAACCAGAACAAACTGAGCTCAACATGAAGGAGTAGAGGACCAGAACAAACTGAGCTCAACATGAAGGAGTAGGAAACCAGAACAAACTGAGCTCAACATGAAGGAGTAGAGGACCAGAACAAACTGAGCTCAACATGAAGGAGTAGGGAACCAGAACAAACTGAGCTCAACATGAAGGAGTAGGGAACCAGAACAAACTGAGCTCAACGTGAAGGAGTAGAGGACCAGAAGAGAGAGAGAGAGAGAGAGTAAGAGTGAGAGTTAATGAGAGAGAGATTTACATAGATTTACATATATACACTGGACACACAGCCCTTACGATCCAAAGGAGGTAGTCAGGACTTATTCTAGTTGAGATGGCTATCCGATAGAAAAGGAAAGTTGAAGGAACGGATAGATAATAAGAGAGAGAGAGAGAGAGAGAGAGAGAGAGAGAGAGAGAGAGAGGCAGAGAGAGAGAGAGAGAGAGACAGAGAGTAAGAGTAAGAGTAAGAGTAAATGAGAAAGACAGAGAGCGCTAGCCAGTCCTTACCTGCCAACCGCGGCCATGTTGCATCGCTTCCCCTCGTGACAGGTAGCACACAGGGGGTCATCATATTTGCCATCATGCAGCATACCCAGGTTGTGCCCTAACTCATGGGCCAGCGAGTGCCCCACCGCCCCTGCGTCAGGTTGGTCCTCTACCACACTGGCTGATTTTTTCTCCCTGTATTTGACATAAATGGGTTGAAAGGTCTTAAAATCGCCAAACTCATGGAACAAGTTAGTGTCTTAAAATCTGAACATACACAATAATCTGATTAAGGGGTAGTGGTTCTTTTGGAGGCTACGTATTTGTTTATTAATATTTTGTTTTAGTTTCCTCGCTAGACCTCCATCAAGCTTAACATAACACTCCCTAGACCCCCTTTCAAGATAAATGTGTACATGTTTCGGAAACATTTCCCGGCCAAAGGCCGGTTCTTTCTAAAATTACAGCCTCGCCATCGCTCGCCAGGAAAAAAATGACACCTAAATGGCACGAAAGATCTTAATAATGATAAAGGAATGGGGCGAAAGGTCTCAAAATAGAGAAACTTGGAGAGTGAATGTCTAAATATCTCAAAATTAATATGCTAAACATGACTGTACCGGTCACGTTCTTTCTGTTATATTCTGGCAATATTTAGACGATTTAATTCAGCTTAGGAAGTATATCTACCCGTTAAAAGATTACAGACTATCTCAGTTAATCCTTTTAGCTACCATATATCCTTTCTAAGCTACATAAAATCATGTAAATGCAGCTGAAATAAAAACCAAAAACACGTCACCGGTACTGTACAGGTTAATTCATTTAACTCCCAACACAAAACACCTCCCAATGAAATTAATGAAAGCATGTGCTCCTCCCGGGATTCGAACCTGGGTTACCACATACAGATCTTAAACACTCTAACCATTATACCACCAAGATAAAATATGTATCATGTTAATATAGTAGAAGGGCCGTTTTCGCATTTTGGAAAGAAACCTGCATACCCAATTCTGCAATTGTTTTGTTATCTCTTCACAATTCACTATTAAAGCTATTATAAACCTATTTCATAATTTTGTTATGTTATTTTAACTGTTGAACATTGAATAGGAAAACTGTATGTCCCTGAAGGGGGGATGGTTCACTTGTTGGGCGATTTTTTCATATATTTATTATTTTTCTAGTTTCCTCCCAAGACCTCCATCAAACTTTAAAAATACAACCCCAGGATCCCCCTTCAAGATGTATTTGTAATTTGTTCGGTAGAAAAATGTCCTGGCCGAAGGCCAGTTCCTCCTAAAATATAGGCTCGCTATCGCTCGCCTGTAAAAAGTCGACACCGAAAAACTACAATCATAATGAAAGTGTAATAAGTTATGAAATAGTCGACTTGCTCTTAGTTATTTTTTGACTCGGCTACAGTGACTCCGATACATCCACCGCTTAACCCCTACTGTACCGGCGACGTCTTTTTAATTAAATGCTAGCTACATTTAGACGATTTGATGAATAAGCGCTTAGGAAGGGTAAATGGTAGCTTTTTAATGGGTAAAAGTCCTTCCTAAGCTGAATAAAATCGTCTAACAGTTGCCAGAGTGTAATGAGAAGGATGTCACCAGTACTGTATGGGTTAATTAGTCATGTGATACCTGCGTCAATTCCTCACCTGCACATGCCTTTGATGAAAGCTCGCCCGGTAACATCTCCATTCAGATCTGTTCCCCTGTAAATTACAGAGAGGTATAGTCATTAAGATGCTAATAATGTAGTAGAAAATTAATAAAATCATACTAAAATAATGTAGTGGTAAAAAGGAATACAAATAATCTCTCTCTCTCTCTCTCTCTCTCTCTCTCTCTCTATCTCTGAGTATTGTGCACACTCTTTAAATAGTGTAATGCACTAAACAATCTCTCTCCGTTCACTTCCAGTATCACCCTGGAATGGATCGCAAGGTCTTCGAGATACTAACTACTCTCTCTCTCTCTCTCTCTCTCTCTCTCTCTCTCTCTCTCTCTCTCTCTCTCTCTCTCTCTCTCTCTCTCTCTCTCTCTCTCTCTCTCTCTCTCTCTCTCTCTCTCTCTCTCTCTCTCTCTCTCTCTCTCTCTCTCGTACTCACAAATTCTCATGCATTCGATTACTCCTTCCCTCAATCACCAAAACACAATAACCTTCCACCTTACGTGATCAGTACGATGTTGTCACTGGGTAGGTTGGGTTCCTCCCGTAGAAGGCGCTGACGAAGGTTGTCTATCTGGTTGAGGGCGAGTTCCAGGTTAATTGATACGTCGATCCTGTGTTCCCATAGCTTTAGTTCCGTCACCACCAACACCACGCCCAGCTGGTTCAGGTACTGCAAGATACGGTAGTATTTATTAGTAGTTGTTGTTGTTGTTGTTGTTGTTGTTGTCTAGCACTGACTATAGTGTCTCACATAGGCTACATACGCAACAATAATGATAGACTATTAGGATTTGGTAAAATATATATATATATGTATGTATGCTAGCCGAGAAGCAAGAGAGAGTCGAAAGATGGAGGGAGTACTTCAATGAGTTGCTAAATGTAAGGAATGAAGAGCCAGCAAACATAGCTGGATATGGTATGGGAGGGAGAAGAAGAGAAGTAGTGGAGGAGGAGGTGGGGATCAGGAGGTCAGAAGTGTGGGAAGCCATGAAAAGAGTGAAGTTGGGAAAAGCACCAGGAACAGATGGAGTGTGTGGGGAAATTTTGAGGTATGGTGGTGAGATAGTGATCGAATGGGTATGGAAAATGTGCAAACTAGCATGGGAGAAGGGGAGTGCACCCGATGACTGGAAGACTGGCATAATAGTCCCCCTATATAAGGGCAAAGGGGAAAGAGGAGTGTGTGGTAACCACCGAGGAATATGTCTTCTAAGCATAGTAGGGAAGGTATACAGTAGGGTAGTGATTGAGAGAGTGAGAGTGAGAACGGAGAAATGGATAGGCGACGAGCAGGGAGGTTTTAGGAAGGGAAGAGGATGTGTAGATCAGATTTTTACCCTGAATTGTGTTGTGGAGAAATATCTGGAGAAGAAACAAAAGGTGTATGTTGCCTTTATGTACTTGGAGAAGGCCTATGACAGAGTGGATAGAGAAGGTTTGTGGAAAGTACTTAGAATATACGGAGTAGATGGCAAGTTGCTGAAAGCAGTGAAGAGCATGTATGAGGGTGCAAAGGTGGCAGTACGTGTGGAGAGTGAGCAGAGTGAGTTCTTTGACCTGAATGTTGGTTTGAAACTGAGGTGTGTGATGTCCCCGTGGTTGTTTACTGTAAATATAGATGGAGTCATGAAAGAAATACTATCAAGAGCAGTGGATGTTGGTGTATCGCTGAAAAGGGAGGGAATTGAGTGGAAGCTACCTATACTGCTGTTTGCGGATGATACAGTTCTGATGAGTGATAATGAATGGGAGTTGCAGGGTCTGGTAAATGAGTTTGGAACAGTGTGCGAAAAACGGAATTTGAAGGTAAATGTGGGGAAAGCAAGGTTATGGTCTTCGAAAGGGGTGAAGTCACAGAGTGTGAGGTGAAGCTGAACGGTCAGGCTATGGAGATCGTCAACTCTTTTAAGTATCTGGGCAGTGTGTAGAGTAAAGATGGGACTATGGATGAAGAAGTGCGGGAGAGGGTACAACAGGGGAAGAGGGTTGTAGGAACGCTGAAAGCAGTAACAAGAAATAGGGTGGTCAGTATGGAAGTGAAGAAGTCCTTGCATGACAGTGTGGTAATCCCGACACTGACTTACGGAAGCCAAACATGGACGTTGGTTGAGTAACTCAGACCAAGAGTGAGAGCAGTGGAAATGAATTACTTAAGAAGTGTGTGCGGAGTTACATCGAGGGATAGACAGACTAATGAGGAAGTAAGAAGGAGGTGTGGTGTGGAGGTAGATGTGCTGGAAAGTGTGAAAAGGAACAACTTGAGATGGTTCGGCCATATGGAACGTATGGAAAGCGAGAGAATGACTAAGAGGGTGTACGAGAGTGAGGTGGAGGGACAGAGAGGGAGAGGTAGACCGAATGAGAGGTGGAAGGATGGAGTGAGGAAGTACATGAACGAAGGCGGTGCTGGTTGGGGGGAGGGGCGTCGACTGACTGGGGACAGAGGTGCATGGGGGCGGTTCGTTCGTGGCCATCCCTTCGGGGATCACGGCGTCAGGTAATAGATAGATAGATATGTATACATGCTGTCTAGAGTTCAAACGCTTTTATATAAAACAAATATTGATTCAGGTATTGGCAGGTCGAAGCAAAGAAAGTTGGCTTTACTGTTTCAACGTGACACTCCCTCCCTCCTTTAGTATCCTTCCTCCAAGCTTACCGCATTGGCGATGTTTGTGATGTTGAGGACGCGGTTACGGATGGTTCGGGTATCCCGTTGGGTACCGTAAG